>JAXIVD010001205.1:70000-82500 GCA_036785275.1 Cancer borealis
CACACACACACACACACACACACACACACACACACACACACACACACACACACACACACACACTAAGAACGAAAATATCTTTGACTTTCGTCTTGAAAATTCAAAAATTCTTTACTGTGTCGTAAACAGGAGCCGGACATTGGTGCTCCTTCAGAGGCCGAAACACCTGTCGTTAGGCCACGAGTATGTCCCACCTGAGGCGTGATTTAGACGGCGGAACACTGCCTACCACTTGTCTTTCCTTGCTGTGAGGAGGAGGTAAGGAAGGGGGTGGGGTGGAAAGGTGTGGTACAGGTGTTCGTTAGGAAGGAGAGACCTCTTACTTGTCTTGTTGAGCTTACCTGTAAAGGCAACCTTTGGCTGGAGGAGCAAGAGTAAGAGAAGGATGGTGATGGTGAGGGGGGAGAGGAGGATGAGGATGAGAAGGAGGTGGAGGAGGAGGAGGAGGAGGAGGAGGAGGAGGAGGAGGAGGAGGTGGAGGAGGAGGAGGAGGAGGAATAGGAGGAGTAGTAGGAGGAGGAGGAGGAGGAATAGGAGGAGTAGTAGGAGGAGGAGGAGGAGTAGTAGTAGTAGGAGGAGGAGGCCGCTTTCACCTCCATGTACATATCATACATGCACACACACGCAGGTACACACCCTGAAACATGTATATATGAAAACTCATCCGCATATTTTTTGTGTGTGTGTTTGTACTCTAATATATTAATGAATTCTATTAAGTTACCTTAAGTCATTGCGGGATTTATCATGCATTTTGCTGGTGAGGTTAGCGAATTAATAGAGGTTGCATGTAGTGGCGACGTTGAAGGC
The DNA here is from genome assembly GCA_036785275.1 of Cancer borealis. NCBI lineage: Eukaryota > Metazoa > Arthropoda > Malacostraca > Decapoda > Cancridae > Cancer > Cancer borealis. The sequence goes on from JAXIVD010001205.1 coordinate 70,811, forward strand.
GCAGAGTACTAAAGGCAGTGATGGTGGAGGCGGTGGAAGTGGAGTGGAGGTGATGGTGCAGGTAGTGGAGGTGGAGTGGAGGTGATATCTTCCTTTAACGTAACGTAACACACGATTACTTTTATTCTTCCGCCGCCATCACCCTCGCCCTCACGTCGTCCACGTCCTGTCACCTCCTACAACTTAGCTTAACGAATGGGTTCAGAAGACAAGGTGAGCATGGGTCGGCCAGGCGAAGGGCTCAGGTGGGTGGAAGGGAGACAGGGTGGGTGGATGGGCGTGTGGTCGGTGTGGATGGTAGAGTGTAGGTGGGTGTTCCCTGCTGCGTGGAGAGAGTTACAGGACCTCCAAGCTGCTACTGTTACCAGAGTTACCTGTGAGGGAGACCAGATACCATTTTGGACAGCAGAGAGAGAGAGAGAGAGAGAGAGAGAGAGAGAGAGAGAGAGAGAGAGAGAGAGAGAGAGAGAGAGAGAGAGAGAGAGAGAGAGAGAGGTATTATAGTTTATAGGAAGACTTGTTCTCTCGAGCTTATTTACTTTTTGGCCGTAAATATTAAGTTATTAATATTCTCTAGATAGAACTTGATGCGTTTTTTGGGGTTGATTAAAATTTGTCAGAGTCGAAAGTCTCCTTCTCGTGCCAAAGGATCATCGACCAAATTTTACAATGCACCAAACTGGTTATCTGATTAAAAATATGAAAATGCGAGCGAATTATCCTTATCAGAATCAAGTATAATGTATTGTTTTTACATTTTTCACGGTTTGTGTTGGTGATGTAGATTATAATATAACTTGTTGTGCTTCCCTGGTCGTGTATTCGGGAATTAGTTTTGTGTTGGAATCATATGGATGATTTTTAATGATGCACTGTTCGTAATTGAACTGTAAATTATTTTGTACTTGATCGTTCTTCCTCTCCCCTATCTATCTTCCTGCTCCTTCTGAAAGCGTATTTTTTGGAGATTTTAGTCTATCTATTGTTTCATTGAGAAATCCCCTAAAGTTACATATTAGTCACACATTAATAAACCCACGAGAGGAAACTATATACTAAACCATATATTTTTCAACAAACGACAGTCTAATAAGCAACGTTATTTTTAGCCCAATAATTGACACCAGTGAATACAAAAGCATCTCATATAATGTAAACCCTTATAATGTAGACTTCAAACTCAGTATACATTGTTCAGACGTTATTAAAACGTTATCAAGACGTTGTTGAGACAGAAAACAAACTAGTTGGCTTCATCGGAAGGACTTTCGACTACAAATCTGAAAAAGTTTTCCTCACACTATTTAATGTACTTGTACGCGCTCAGCTATGATATTGCATTTTGTTCTGGTCATCATACTATGAAAAAGAATATTGATAAGCTGGAGAGAGTATAAGGTAAGTTATTAAAATGATCACTAGATTGCGAAACAAGTTTTACGAAGGACGATTAAAGGAACTAAACTTATTCAGTTTATCCAACCGTATGCTAAGAGGGGAGCCAATAGAAATTTTGAAAATTTTAAGTTTCTTTGACAATGTTAGTATAAACGAGTATCTCATTCTGATCTCACCAGCACCATTTGTAAGAATTTTTTCAAGATCAAAGGGAATGTCTTTTTCTTTAATATAATCGCGAATATTTGGAATTATCTACCAGCACAAATAGTTAACAGCAATATGATTGAAAACTTTAAGAAAATAAAATTCGAATATTAAATCGAATATTAAATCCTGCGTAAAAAAAGAAACATTAAACAGGGGAGATTTTTTATAGACTTACTAGATTATGTCTGTTTTCTCACTTCTTTATAGAAATTACAAACTAGTTTATCCATACTCCATGGTTTCGCTTCCTCTTCCAGCTAGCTTCGGCTGAAGGGAGTGATGGGTGGGGAGGAGACTTCCACTTTGCTGTCCTTTTGTCTCTAACATATAGTTACTATAGTAGTAGAGTGTAGCCACGCGGACAACCTCGTTAGGTCCAGTAGGACTGTTGCTGTCTGTTCTTCCTTTGTACTTTGTACTCCTCCTTCTCCTCTTTCTCCTCCTCCCTCCATTTGGTCTGAGAAAAATGAGTTAGCCACGCCCATCAGCGTCTCAGTGGTAGGGTGAGGTGCAGTGTTGGGAGGAATCCAGCTCCATTCCTTCCCCGCTCCTTCCCCCTCACTTCCCCTTTCTCCCGTTTCACTTCCTAAACCATCACATCCTCTCCTCTCCATTCATGTATATTTTTTTTCTTTTAATTCCTAACAGTTCCTTCTCTTACTTCATATTCTCCTTTTCCTTTCCACTAAAACTGTTTTATCGTGTTTTATCTCCCTCAATTCTTTTTACGACTGAGAGGTAAATGCTCCTCCCCTTTTTTACTTCCCAGAACCACATCTGTCTTCCGCAAACCCTCGACGCATGCAGCTTGGGCAGGGTAAACACAGGGTAAGGTCACCACTTCGAGACATAGTAGAGCATCAGCGTGAGGTATAGAGGACTCTTAAAATGGCACGATGATTGTACGTGAGCCTTGGCCGATAATCAATTAGATGCAACGGATTTAATGAGGCACAATATCCCTCACAAATGACGGTAATTAAGGCCCTCAAGCACGACGCTACGAAGGCCATCAATCAGGCGTCTGGTAATGCCTGGCTCAGGGAGGACCGCGCCCTAACCTCGCTCCCGTCTGGGGTGGTCGCTTTTAATCTTTGAAGCGGCCGCGGCGACCTAGACGATAGGGAGGGCAGAAGGGCGGCAGGGCAGAAGGGCGGCAGGGCAAGACAGTGAGTGGGTGGTAGGTGGTAGAGAGGGTGGGAGGGAGGATGTGAGGGAGGGAGGGAAAGAGAGGAGGGAGGTAGCTGCAGCCAGTAGCCCCTTGACGTAAAGTGTTAAATAATAATAATTACCGCCTTCACCGCTGACGTTATAAAACACCACCTTGCTGCGGCACTGACGTTGATACCGATGTCCAAACTGCAGAAAAAGTGAGATAACTGTCCTTAAGTACTCCTCGACTCCTCTCCATTTTTTAATCCTTTACACACACACACACACACGCGCACGCGCACGCACGCACGCACGCACGCACGCACGCACGCACACGCGCGCGCACGCACGCGCACACACACACACACACACACACACACACACACACACACACACACACACACTCACACACACACACACACACACACACACACACACAGGATGAAGACGCTTTGGGGCTTCTTTACCCTCAGAGGCGTGGAAGGGCGTGGGGTCCTTATGAGGGCGTGGGTGGAGGCTAGAATAATCCCACGCTGTGTTGTGCTTGCTGGTGGCCTGAGGGAAGGAAGCGAGCTGGATGGAGGGAGACAAGGAGGCGAATGAGGGAAGAGGAAAAGAGAGCGAGATAGGACGTGGACAGGGTGGAGAAGGAGGGATGCAGGAAGGTGGAGAGGTTGAGAATGTGTGGCACAGTAGAATTTGAGACCGGGAAGAAAATTATTGGCTGAGGAGAATAGTTAGCTGGGAGAGAACGTGTGGTCGAACTGAGCTTATGTTTATGAGGAACAGGAGGAGGAGGAGGAAGAGAAAGAGGAGAAGGAGACGTAGAAGATGAAGAAGAAGAACAGAAGAAGAAGAAGAAGAAGAAGAAGAGATAAACAGAGATGATGATGACGATGATGATGAGAGAAAGAAAGAGAGATAGGAAGAAAAAAAATGTACTATTAAGAGAAAATTTAAGGCTAGGGAAAATTTACAAGGGGAAGCGAACACAGGGATTACACAGAATGGATCGCTCACAGGACCCGTATAATCCAGCGAGAATTTCAACTTTTTGGGGAAACTTAACCTCCGCAGACAAGGAGGATAGGTTGGTGGTGGGTCAGAGGGTTGTCGAGTTGGCTCTTGGCTTAATGCGGAGGTCACGTTGAGGCTGCTGCTGCTGCTTCCTCGGGTGACCTCTGATGTCGTGACCCAAGGTGTAGTGGGGGGAGTTAAGTATGTACCAAAAAGAAAAAAAAGAAAGACAATTTGGACTTAAGGACAGAGTGGCGGAGGAGGAGGAGGAGGAAGAGGAGGAGGTGGTGGTGGTGGATGAGGAGAAGGAGAGGAAGAAACAGAAGTAAAACAATAAACAAGAACAAGAAGAAAAGGAAGTTAAAAGATAAGCGAAAAAGATTAAAAAAAGAATGACAAAAAATAGGAAAAAAAGACCGAAGGAAAAAAGAGCACAAAAGAAAAAAAAAACAATTACGATAATGAAAACTACAACAATAATACTAGAAAACATGAAAAGCAAAAAAGAAGGCAAGTGAAGATTAAAACGAAGATTAGAACGAATGAAAATAACATAACACAAATGAATTAAAAGGGAACAGCGAATCAACAATACTGTGTGTGTTATTTTCCTGAAGTCACCGCGGAGAGACGATGACAGAGGGATGGAGGCTAACAGACAGACAAACAAATAGACCGACAGATATACATACAAAGACAGATAGACAGATATTCAAACAAATAGATAAAGGGATATACAAACGGTCAGACAGACAAGCAGATAGACAGATCAGCAGATCGACCGACTGACCGACTGACTGACTGACTAACTTGACTGACTAACTAGCAGGCAAGCAGGCAGGCAGAAATACACATTCATATTCACACACACACACACACACACACACACACACACACACACACACACACACACACACACACACACACACACACACACACACACACACACACACATACACACACACATACACACACACATACACACACACACACACACACACACACACACACACACACACACACACAAGGAGAGGGATACCATTATTATTCATACATTGTCTTAAAGGGACATGCATCTTCCCTCACCATGAATTGCAGAGAGCTTGACATCCTGTTCGGATTCGTCTAGGAAAAAATACAAAGTGTAAGTTAAGTGTGCTCTGAGCGAAGATATATGCGTTGAGGTGTATAATTTAGTGAGAATGATTGCAATGTATTTTGCTTTCCTAGCCAGCCAATGCACATACATGCTTGAAAGATAGTAACATTGAACTCACTCTGTCCTTGAATTCGTATTTTATAATTCTTCTTTGTCAAGATACCTCTAGTTACAGTTGGTCGAACATTCACTACATGTTATAATGATGAGTCGCTATTATAGATTTAAAGTCTTAATCCCAAACCAAACACAAAACAAAAAAACATCTTTGCCTGAAGACGTTCGTTCAGTAATTTGTAGCAGATCTGCGAGTGGAAAAGATACATAACATTAAACATTTAATACGCGATCGAGTGTTTATGACACATGTTTATCAAACGTCTTTGATACATAAATAAAACTTATATTTATGTTTTATCACTCACTCTCAAACTTTAAATTCAATTCGAGAACGGTATGGCTGTGGCTTATTCCCGTCTGTTTTCCTTTCCGTGTCCTGAGTGTGCTTAGCCATAGGTGTGTTGTCTATTGTTGTGCGGGTATTTCACGGATATCATACCTTGGAGGACTGACACCAAGGGCAATAAGGGATTAGTAATTGTGTGAAACCCGATTATAGATCCGCTCGGAGTTGCCGGGCATGGCAACCTTGTTCGGGAGCTTTGAGAATATTGCCTTCTTGACTAACTGGCGAGGCAAGATTTGGGGCTTATTTTGGGTAATGGCACCTTTAGGATAAGCCCATTTGAACCTGTCTATAGTGGGCCTGGATGGAGGCAGCCTTGGGTTGAGGCGATGGTTGGTGTGATAATCGTTGGCGCTGGACTGATGATACTGGGTTATTGCCGCCTAACCAGTAATTAAGCATCAGCCGATGTCGATAAGCCTTAACATAAATTCATGTTATCTGCCGGTCTTGTTCAGGTCACAATGATTCCATTCTTTTTCCTGGCTATTCTTCTCAAAATGGTTGGTTACTTTATTATTGTTTCTTGTCATAACCATTCTGCTTTGTGTAGGAAACAGATTTGTGTTGTGATACTATATATGTGTATATATGTATATAGCGGGATTTTTTTAAACGAATTTTTGTTGTCCCTTGGCCGGTACCCTTTTGATAAAAAAAAGATATGTATATATATATATATATATATATATATATATATATATATATATATATATATATATATATATATATATATATATACACACACAATATATATATATATATATATATATATATATATATATATATATATATTTATGTATATGTACACACACACACACACACACACACACACACACACACACACACACACACACACACACACACACACACACACACACACTTGTATATGGTATATATCAGCAGCACAATTCTCCACTGTGCTGGTGCAGAATCAGGACATGCACCTTTCAATGGTCGTTGTGAGTACGGTTTTGATGGTGACGCCACACGGTGCTCGGTGGTCCTCAGTGGCCATCGTGTTGCTCATTAACAACAGCCTTCATGAGAGGCTGCAGTGCGATACAAACACGATGCACGACGCTGCCCCAGCAGGAGTATGTACCGCGATAAATATACTTCATGTCCCATAAAGCAGAAGTTGCGTTCATGTGCACACACAAAAAAAGTATTCCCTCTGAAGCTGGCCACCTACCATTAACCTTAAAGTTAAGTGTTGCACTTCATCTTCATAAAATTGGTTATTTAACATATAATTAGCTTCACTGTCATCACGTAACAATTAGTTATTTTCATCTTTCAAAGGAGCACTACAAACACTTCGTCACCTCGCTTATGTACGTTCTTCAGTCTTAGTTTAAGAACTTTACCGTATGCGTTGATAATGAGCTAACGAGGTGCAGGCTGACGTGACGAAGATAAAACCACACTTCATAGGCTGTGCACTTATGTGTATGTAACAAAGGTAGTCCTTCTACTGCTGCTGCTGCTGCTGTTGTTGCTGCTGCTGCCACAAGGACAACAACAACAACTACTACTACTAATGTTATTACTATTGCTACTGCTACTACTGCCACTACAACTACTGCTACTACTACTACTTTGGATGGAGGCAGAGTTGGGTTAGGAGAAGTCTTCCATTTTGCTGTTCTTTTGTCTCTATCAAATAAATACTATAGCAGTAGAATGTAGCCACACTGACAGCTTCGTTTGATCAAGTAGGACTGTTGCTGTCTGTTCATCCTTTGTACTCCTTTGTACATGTACACATACACAAAAACAAATACAAACGTACACACATACACACAAATGCATACACACACACGCAAACACAAACACAAACTCAAACACACACATTCACATTCACATTCACATTCACATTCACATTCACATTCACATTCACACGCACACAGCACACACAACACACAGCATACAGCACACACAGCACACAGCATACAGCACACACACACACACACACACACACACACACACACACACACACACAGCACACACAGCACACGCACACGCACACGCACACGCACACGCACACAGCACACACAGCACACACAGCACACAGAGCACACACACACACACACACACACACACACACACACACAACACACAACACACACACACACACACACACACACACACACACACACACACACTTATCCACCCACCCACCCACTCACAAATACACAGTCCAGCAATAAATCGTTCAGCTGTATAAATAACGTTGCGGGAGTCGAGGTGAGAGAAAGGGACACACACGCTCGTATATCAGAGGAGTGAAAGAGTGTAGCAGTGAGCGTCATCTCTTCCTCTAATGAAAGCTAATCCTAACTAATAGAGTAATTTCTAACGAGTGATATCATTCGTCATAGTTCATTCGCAACACCAGTTTCTAGCCCTGGCGATAACGAGAGAAAGAACGAGAGATAATATGACAGGAGGGTCGCAGGAATGGGAGAAGATTGATACAGGGGAGGGAGGAGGGAAGAACACACGGAGGGAGGGAAGGATAAGAGGGGAAACTATGTATCTGACAAATAGACGGAGACTTTAAGAGATTGTTGCCCTGAGGTACTTCACTGCGAGTCTTCTAGTTATCTGTGGCATGAAATTTGAGAAGCGTGGATGACTGGGTGTGGCTGACGGCTGCTGAGAGAGAGAGAGAGAGAGAGAGAGAGAGAGAGAGAGAGAGAGAGAGAGAGAGAGAGAGAGAGAGAGAGAGAGAATGATAATATATAGGAAGCAAGTAAGAGGCAGAGAGCAGAATGGCTGAAAAGTACAAGTTTCTGGAGGAGGAGGGAGGAGGGAGGGAGGACTTGATAAAGGACGAAGGATAGATGGCGTGATAGGTATGTGGAGGATGAGAGAGAACCTGCAGTAAATGGTAGCGAGTGAGAGCTTGTGTGGAACTGGGAGAGAGAGAGAGAGAGAGAGAGAGAGAGAGAGAGAGAGAGAGAGAGAGAGAGAGAGAGAGAGAGAGAGAGAGAGAGAGAGAGAGAGAGAGAGAGAGAGAGAGAGATAGCAGGGTGTGGCTCCTTGTTGGGTCAGGCGTTGTAACAATGAACAAATTATGATCCTCAATAATCCTCATCGACCCATCGTTCACCACCTGTCCCCTCCTCGTCCTCCTCCTCCTCCTTCTCCTCCTCCTCCTCCACTTCCTCCTCCTTTATCCCTTCCTCCTTTCTCTCCTCCTTTACCCTTTCTCCCTTCTCTCCTCCTTTTCCCTTTCTCCGTTCTTGTAACCCCAACCGCCTAGAATAGTCTTTTTTCCTCCTCCTCCTCTTCCTCCTCCTCTTCTTTCTCCTCCTCCTCCTTTCTCCTTTTCCTCAGCCTTGCTCTTCCATCCTTTCGCCCCCCATTCAGTTCCTCTTTTTTTCCTTCTCCTCCTCCTCCTTGCTCCTCCATCGTTTTGTCCCCACCTCCACCCCCCATCACCTCCTGCTTCACCTTCTTACTTGCCTCCTGACCTCTTGTAAGCCATAATTTGGTTTCTGAAGGATTTTAAGAGTATCCAACCCATTTTGTGGCTTCCCTCGCCCCATCATTACTCTCTCTCTCTCTCTCTCTCTCTCTCTCTCTCTCTCTCTCTCTCTCTCTCTCTCTCTCTCTCTCTCTCTCTCTCTCTCTCTCTCTCTCTCTCTCATTTTCTTCATCTACTTTGGACCCCTACTATTGCGAACACATATAAATTACCTGTTGAATATGCTTTGTCATTGTCTGTATATAATGTTAAGTCTCCGTTTATAATGATGGTGGTGGTGGTGATGGCCACGTGGCGGTGGCGGTGGTGGTGGTGATGGTGGTGATGGTGGGTGAGGTGGTGATGGGGGTGATTTGAAGGATGGGAAAAATTTCATGCACCTAAATAAGAATCATACCAAAAATGGGGAGAGGGGAACAGGTAACAGCAGGTATATTGAACTATACACCTGTCTTGCTGGGGAGAAGGTAAGGGAAAGGGGGGGAGAGGGGGGTCAGGTGTGGGACTACCTGGTGAAATAATGAACGTGTGAATGAAGCAGTTCTATTATTATTATTATCATTATAGTTATTATTATCTTTATTATTATTGTAAATATCATAATCTTACTATTTTTGCTATTATCATTATTATCATTACTATTGTTATTACTATTATTATCATTATCATTATTTATATTATTGTTATTAATATTGTCATTATTATTATTATTATTATTATTATTATTATTATTATTATTATTATTATTATTATTATTAGCAGTAGCAGTAGTAGTAGTAGTAGTAGTAGTAGTAGGAAGAAGTGGAGGCATGCAGTTAACAAGTTCAGAAGAGCAGTCAGCATGAAAATAGCAGTAGAAAAGAGATAAAGATGCAACATTGCGTCGGTGACTCAAAGAATCAAGACAGTCAGTTAGAGGAGAAGAATTGATGAGACGAAAAGCTTTGGACTCCACCCTGTTTAGTAAAATTGTGTGAGTTGAAACCCTCCAGACATGAGAACCAAATTCAATACATGGGCGGATAAGGCCCCTGTTCAGAGCAAGCAGCTGAGAGGGAGAGAAAAATGGACGCAGACGCTATAGGACACCTAACTTCTTGGAAGCTGATTTAGCAAGAGTACAGATAAGAAATTCCCAGTTTAGATTTTTAGTAAAGGATAGACCGAGTGTGTTTAATGTGGAGGAGAGGGCCAGTTGAGTGTCATTGAATAGGCGGGGATAGTTATCTGGAAGGTTATGTCGAGTAGATAGTTGTAGAAATTGAGTTTATGAGGCATTGAACAGAACCAGAGCCAGAACCAGGTTTACTCTGCCCCAATCAGAAACTAGTGAAATATCAGAAGTTAGGCGTCCTATAGCATCTCGCCTTGAATTAGCTATAGAAAACAGGCCATAAAATTGTCGCTCCACAAAATAACATAGTTTGAGTGTTCATGAAGATAATGAGCATTGTATTATACCGAGGTGTCTGGATACTCACTCCTCTATTAAAAGAGTTCAGTTTTAGCAAGGAAAACGAACAGAACAAGTGAACAGTGGAAGAGATGAAGCACTGAAAACAATGGTGAACTCTTGCAGTATTAAGATGGACATAAAAGGAGACAACAACAGCAAGTTTTGTTACTACTACAACTACTACAACAACAGTATCACCATCACCATCAGTCCCACACCGCACACCACCACCACCGCTACCTTTGCTACTGCCCGCTTTATTATGGAAGACAAAACCCAAGTAGAAAGCAACGCATGACGAGAGAAGGAAATTAGTAACCTTTTTTGTGTAGTTGGAACTCTCTTTAGGAGATTTAATGGATCAGAAGTGTGTACGTAGTTCCAGAGGGACATTAAGATTATGGAGGCAATTATTAAAGGTATAAGCTGCTGTGTGTGTGTGTGTGTGTGTGTGTGTGTGTGTGTGTGTGTGTGTGTGTGTGTGTGTATGTGTGTGTGTGTGTGTGTGTGTGTGTGTGTGTGTGTGTGTGTGTGTGTGTGCGTGTGTGTCTCTGTGCGTGTGTGTCTGTGTGTGTGTGTGTGTGTGTGTGTGTGTGTGTGTGTGTGTGTGTGTGTGTGTGTGTGTGTGCTCGCGTGCGCGCTCGAGCATGCCAGTAAGTGTTGGAGTAGGAAGTGACCTCATGCTCTTCACTATTCCTCCACCTTCTCCTCCTCTACCTCTGCCATCACTTTTCTTCCACCTTCACCTGCACCATCTCCTCCTCCTCCTCCTCCTCCTCCTCCTCCTCCTCCTCTTCCTCCCAACAGCTTCAGGTCAACCCAGGACCTTCCCCTTTGACTGGTCCGCCTGACTTGTGGCTCTGCCGTTGCTCCAATTAATTTAGAGGTTTTGAACAGCTCGATTTTGAGGAGCCAGCCAGTGCAAGTGGGCGGGGCTTCCTTGGTGCTGTGAAGGCGGGGAGTCCAGGGTGTGCTGACGGGGCTGTACGTTTCATGAGGACTGGCAAGAACTTGAAAAGCACTGGAGAGAAAAAAATGTGCTGATGAAGCTTCGACCCACTTAGAAATAGTTAATGGACTTGGGTATATGCATCAGAAAAGGTGCACTGCTAGTTTGAAAATACAGGAAGACGCAGCGTGAAAATGGAAATTATTGAAGGAGAGCACTCCATGAAAATAGTATCTGACTTCAGAATTCACCGAGAATATGCTGTCGGAGGAGTAAGGTAGTGGGCAAGGTCCTCAGGTGGCAAGATAAGTCAACGAAATAGCCATAAATAGACGGGTGATGCCACGAAAGGAATATTTCGGGTTAGTGAATATTGGTAAGGCCAAA
>JAXIVD010001205.1:87500-95822 GCA_036785275.1 Cancer borealis
AAGGGTAAGTTCTGGGATCCTGTTGTGGATACGACCCCCGTATTCGTCCCTATTTGGGAGATTCACCTGATGCGGTGTTTGGGCGGTGTGTGCTGTTGGGGACCTAGAGGCTAAGTGAGACAAGTATATATGAATGTGTGCATAGATGTGTGTAGTGTGCCTAGTTTTGGCTACCACACTTAAGTCGCATTGGCCTTTGAGCCTGTGGTGGAAATTAATCCGTTATGCCGGAACACAGGACCACTATGATATCCGACTTTCCACAGTTTATTTTCCCAAGGTTTTCCTAGGTACCTATTTATCTACCAATCCATTGGAAGGATGAACAGCTGGGTAAGCTGTACGCATTCCTGGATCGAACTCAGACCCGCGGATTCGTAGTCAGACGTGCTAACCACAATTTGGTCTACGGACGGGACCGTCATTAGCAAAAATAGCTTCGGGACAGTAAAATGTTACCAGTAACGCTATTGGGCAATAACCACCTTGGTTATTTCTATAATGTCACAGTTCTTGTAACAAATTGTTCCAGGTTCGTAAGGCCAGACTTATCCTCTGCTAAGTAACTCGAGGTAAGGTGATTACGTCATTAAACTACCTGGCCGCTGTAACGACCACTTAGCTCAGACTGGACTCAGACGCGACTCTTAGTCCGTCTGCAAAGATGCACAGAATCACCTTCGTTTCATTACCAGAGAAACAGACATATGGTTGACCAACCACAAGACCATCAACCATACAACAACGCCGAAGTGACACAACAATACAACACAAACACACCACAACTCCTGTACAGTTGGGTACAAACACAATACAAACAAAGTACAAACAAAACAATACAATACAAAATGAATATCAAACAACAGAAACCCGGAGACAGACAACCTCACCCTCGTAGCCTCAACTCTCAAAGAACTCCAATTCCGTGCTGGCTACACAGCCAGCCCGCTGACTGCCAGACATATGACTCGAGCCAAGCCACAACGCGCCTTCCTACACTCCACAGGGGACCCACAGCCGACCTTAACCAACTTACAAGTATAACGTAACACCGCGAACATCCATCACCTTCAACACAACTAAAATATAACACATAGAACAAATAAATAACATGACAAAGCGATACGATAACCGTGTATCCTCACGGCATCACCCGCCCCTCCCTCCCTCCCTCCACCACGTCACGGCGGCTGTTAACTACCATTACTACTAACAACTGTATCTAACTGCTCGTTGTAATTATATATATATATATATATATATATATATAATATATATATATATATATATATATATATATATATATTTATAAAAGAGAGAGAGAGAGAGAGAGAGAGAGAGAGAGAGAGAGAGAGAGAGAGAGAGAGAGAGAGAGAGAGAGAGAGAGAGAGAGAGAGAGAGAGAGAGAGAGAGAGAGAGAGAGAGAGATAACAGAAGTTGATAATACGGTTGATATACAAATCTTAGTTCACGTATTTTCCGGAAATATTTCGTTTCCTCCAGCAGCCCTAGACCCTATTCTGCCACCAACCTGTATATCCTCCTCCCACACAGCCATGCTCCCCACGTCGAGGCAGTGCGCAGCGGGCGGGGCAGCCAACGTAGTTTACATCCTCCCCGCGGTGTCCGGAGCGGCACTTGGGCATAAAAATAAACCGTACATTAGTAGCCTTCCCAGCAGCTACGGTGGGCCGTAACACATACCTGGCTCAGCCTTACAGAGGGAAGCAGTAAATTTCGTCTTTTAAAATGCAAACTACAGGAATAGTTGATAACACTGTATTTTTTGAGGCGTTATTTATTGGGAGAGAGAGAAGAGAGAGAGAGAGAGAGAGAGAGAGAGAGAGAGAGAGAGAGAGAGAGAGAGAGAGAGAGAGAGAAGAGAGAGAGAGAGAGAGAGAGAGAGAGAGAGAGAAGAAAATAAATTGTAACTCAGAAATTTCTATACCATTATCAATCTCATTCGCCATTGAAGTCATCTGAGGGGATGCCACTAGGGTGATCTAGTGGGGGGGTTTCCTGCGTTGCTTCTGACGATATGAATCCATGGCTGCTGCACAATTTATCCTGGGAATGATTTTTCGATTTCTTAAACAAAATTTATCTGGCACTAAATAGAGAACAGCTGTGATTAACTCCATATGTGTTGACGCTTTGAGTGGCATGGTGGCCCCAGCTGGCGGCTCTGGTATGATGTAGTAAGCTTGTGATCATCAATTGGCATTTACTCTTAACGCATCTGAAGCTTGTTGTGGGCGGTGACACTCCTGGGATTAGTTCATTGATACCTTACTAATGGTGGAGGAAACACTGGTCTTAGGCGATGGCTGGTGTGATAATGGGCAGGGTTGCATTGTTGATACGGGGTTGTTGGTGTCTAACTAGCTATTAAGCATCACCCGATAAGCCTTGGCATATATTTTTTTCTTCCTCTTCTTCTTCCTCATCGGATAAGCTTCTTGTGGTCACCCTCTTACTCATATTACCTAGGCAGTTCTCCTTCAGGTCATCCGCTTCCTGCATGTGGAATCCTGTTTCGTATATGCCTTGCTTGGCGGGAAACAGTGGCAAGTAATGATTATGCTAAAAATATTGAGGGTGATGATAATACTAATGATAATAATAATAATGATGATAATAGTAATAATAATAATGATAAAAATGATAACAATGATAATGATGAAAATGATGATGGTAATAATGATGATAATACTAACAGTTTACCAATCCTTTCTCCATCTTTTAACATCTGATTAATATTCACTGTTCCCATTCCTCCCTCTCTTTCCTGAACTATATTTCTTTTACTGCCTCAAGTTGGACTAGTTAATGCAAAGTGAAGGGCACAAAGGAGAGGGAGAAGTGAGATAATGTAAGGAAAGGAGGTAAGCGAAAGGGAGAGAGGGAGAGGAGTTGAGGTTAGGGAGGAAAGGGGAGAAGGAATGAAGAGAGGGAGAGAGCATATGTTTGTTGGTAATAGACACAGTTGCAGGTGTTGTCTCATTAAAGAGTTTTATCTGGTACCATCTAGCCTTCCCCCTCCTTCCACTGTGTGTATGTGTGTGTGTGTGTGTGTGTGTGTGTGTGTGTGTGTGTGTGTGTGTGTGTGTGTGTGTGTGTGTGTGTGTGTCTGTGTGTGTGTGTGTGTGTGTATGTGTGTGTGTGTGTGTGTGTGTGTGTGTGTGTGCGTGTGTGTGTGTGTGTGTGCGTGTGTGTGTGTGTGTGTGTGTGTGTGTGTGTGTGTGTGTGTGTGTGTGTGTGTGTGTGTGTTTGATTTGTGTACATCTATTTGATCGTCAATTAAGTTAAATGTACATAATGGTTTGCATAATGTGATATTTTTTCATTTCTTTTATCTCTCTCTCTCTCTCTTACCCTTACACACACACACACACACACACACACACACACACACACACACACACACACACACACACACACACACACACACGCACACACACACACACACACACACACACACACACACACACACACACACACACACACACACACACACACACATACACACACACACACACACACACACACACACACACACACACACACACACACACACACACACACACACACACACACACACAGATGTATACACTAACCAAAAGGGGCAAGGATTGAAACAAACGAATGAAAGGAGCCAAAACAGACAGACAGACAGACAGACAGCCACCATGACAGACAGATGGAACGACAAGATACGACACTAAAAGGCTGACAAAGGAAGAGACGGAGACGGAGACAGTCAACGCTGGCCATCTGGCAGAACAAATGCCCCACCAGTGACATCACCAACACTAATTAGTTTGCTTACCTGTTGCATTTTGACAGACCTCGAAACAATCTCTCTCTCTCTCTCTCTCTCTCTCTCTCTCTCTCTCTCTCTCTCTCTCTCTCTCTCTCTCTCTCTCTCTCTCTCTCTCTCTCTCTCTCTCTCTTTCTCTCTCTCTCTCTCTCTCTCTCTCTCTCTCTCTCTCTCTCTCTCTCTCTCTCTCTCTCTCTCTCTCTCTCTCTCTCTCTGTCTCTCTCGCTCTCTCTATTCCTCTCAAATATTTGCAAGCCATCACCTATTTTTAATATAGAAATGCATTATTTGTTTGTTTTTATTTCTCTTCCTTTCGCTCTTCATTTTACTTGTTTTCATTTTGATATTTTTTTCATTCACACCTACTGTTAATATTTCTTGAGGATTAGCATTTTTTTTTTAGGAATAAGCAGTTCTGTTTATTTAACGAGTTAGATAATAATCACCCGGTGGCATGACATACTTGTTCCATTTACTTGAACATTTTGACAAAGATCTTGAAAGACTTTTAAGTAGGTTGTATTGAGCTAGAATAAGAGATGAATTATGTCCATGAATCGGCGTCTGACTACCTGGTTGTTGTTCATACATACGAGTGACTGCCTATCACTAGTACTGAGATACCACAGAGTTTAGTGGATGTCCCGTTGTCTTCTTAATGGACGAGAATATAGTCAGTGAGCCTGTAATTATACCTTAATTTATTATTATTATGTATTTTAAAGTTGTTGTTGTGCACTAATAGCACTCACAATGTAAGACGGTGATGCCATTAAGTATGATCTGAGCCAGATTACCAGCGCACGGCGCGACAAGTGGCCGTCGTCCTTGAGTCTCAATAAGAGTAAAGTCATGCATTTTGGGACGAGGACTGATCAATTTAAAGAAAATTTTTGGTGAGCTTGGACGTGTAGTGAAATAAAACATTTCGTCGTTATAGTTACCTGTGACATGAGCGACCAAATAATTAACAAAGGGCTTGAGATCATCAACATTTTTTAATAAAGGACACTGGAAATTATCAAATCATTATACAAGTCAGTTGCACGATGCAACCTAAAATATGTGCTGTAAATTTTGGTTCTCAACTCATCATATGCGTATTAATTATTAACTAATTGGTTTATATATTTTGTCATCGCTTACAAAATAAGCTTTTTTCAGTTAATCCGTCAAGCTGGAATACTTCGCCAAACATGTAGTGTAGGAACTTACTTTTATACAGATTTCCATGTTTGTTCTTTCCAACAAATTTGGTTGTTCTCTATTTCACCGTGTTGGCAGTGTGCCGGAGGGACGGGTGGGCTGCTGGAGTCTTCTTACCTTTCTGTCTTCTCAGCTTTAAGGATCTGCAAAACAGAGTAGTCTACTTAAGCAGACAATCTCGTTATCAGCCATCAGGCTCTCTGATACTTGCTACTCTTACGTTACTGTCCTCTTGTTTTTTTCCTCTTCCTCCTCCTCCTCCTCCTCCTCCTCCTCCTCCTCCTCCTCCTCCTCCTCGTCTTCCTCCTCCTCCTACTCCTCTTTCTTCTTCTTTTCTTCTTCTTTTTTCTACCCTGTTCCTTCTCCTTCTAATACTCTCCCTCTCCCTCCTCCTCCTTCTACTGTTCTCCCTCGTCCTCCTCCTCATTCTTCTCCTTTCCCTCTACTGCCTTTCCTCCCCCACCCCTTCTCCAGGTGCTACGGCCAGACAAGCCCTCTATTAAGCCGGCGAGGCACCATGTTACTTGTGGGCTAACTACTCCACTAACAAGGTTAACACTCACCTTCACTTCCGCACGTTTTCACCTGAGCATTCCTAGAGGTGTGGCGCGATGCTGGCCGTAGCGGATTGACTTTACCTGTGCTGACGTTACGTAGAGGGAGATTGCGCGGGAAGGCTGTGAGGAGAGTAAAGCTATCGCACGCGTGTGTGTGTGTATGTGTGTGTGTGTGTGTGTGTGTGTGTGTGTGTGTGTGTGTGTGTGTGTGTGTGTGTGTGTGTGTGTGTGTGTGTGTGTGCGTGCGTGTGTGTGTGTGTGTGTGTGTGTGTGTGTGTGTGTGTGTGTGTGGTGTGTGTGTGTGTGTGTGTGTGTGTGTGTGTGTGTTTGTGTGAGCGTGTATGTGTGTGTATGTGTGTGTACGTGTATGTGTGTGTATTGCGCAGGTGTGGGCCAGCCAGCATCCGGGGGTGGCAGCATCCCGGGACGGCGGGAGATCAGTCGATGTCGCCCGCTGTGCAGGGGTCGCCGCCTCCCAGACGCCCAGGGGTGGTGGTGGTGGTGGCGGCGGTGACGGAGCAAGGGACAGAACCAGCGCAAAAGGGAGTGGGACGAGCCCAGCGGAGGACACGCGACAAGGAGAGGAAAGCAGTCAGATAGACACGAAACGCAGCCCTGGACATGACCAGCAATTGGAAGGAAAAATTAATGAGGGAGATTTTTCACCAGGTGAGCAAGGCTACGAGGCAACCGTTTGAGTAACGAACGCATAGTCTGCTGGACACAACACGGGAAATGAAGAAACGTTAAAGTTCTGAAACACAAGCAGTGGGGAATTGATAATGAAAGTGTAGAAGAGGAGAAAGTCGCAAGAAAGATGTTTGAGCGCTGAAAAGAACATTGTAAAATAGAGTATGCAAATTTTGGTTGTATTTTAGACAAGGCTTCATATGAATACTTAATATGAATTTTGAAACGCCAGGAAGAAGTCATTGTTTGTGAATTTAAGGTTTACTGAGCATGATAATAGTGTATCCTCATTTATGCAAAATACATTACATCTTCAACGCGTTAGTAGAAGATGGAAAAGTAAGATTATTGGTAATAATGGTGAAAAAATACTTAACTGCGAGAAATCATACGAAGAAAAATCAGTTAGAAAGTGGAGGAAGAAGATGAAGTGAAGAGCGTTAAGAAAAAAAAAGTGAAATTGCAAGGAATTACTTGAATAAGAAATAGTGCAAGAGTAAAATAAGAATTGGTGAAAATAAGACGAGAAAAATGAAAAAATACAAAGAAGCGAATTGAATAAAAAGTGTACCAATCAAAACACAAAATGTATGAGAGAGAAAGAGAGAGAGAGAGAGAGAGAGAGAGAGAGAGAGAGAGAGAGAGAGAGAGAGAGAGAGAGAGAGAGAGAGAGAGAGAGAGAGAGAGAGAGAGAGTGAGAGAAAGAGAGAGAGAGAGAGAGAGAGAGAGAGAGAGAGAGAGAGAGAGAGAGAGAGAGAGAGAGAGAGAGAGGGAGAGAGAGAGAGAGTAAGAAAAAAAGGGAGAGAGAGAAGAAAAAAGAATGAGTAAGGGTGAGAAATAAAAGACAAAGAAATGCAGATGAGGCTTCAGGAATGAGGGGAGTGGGTGAGGCAGGTAAGGAAGACAGGTGAGAGAGGGGAGAGAGGGTGAGGGGTCATCATGTTTCTTTCCCAAATACGGGAGTAACGAGGGCAGGTGACAGCACACAACCGGACCGCGAATATCCACGGATTTAAATTAACTTCTGTTTGTTTTTTCCTCGCTGTCTAGGGTGGGAGAGTACAATAAACAAAGACAAACATATATACCAACAAACGGACACATAGACAGGCAAACAGACAGACATAAATAGAATAATATTACTGACCTCCATAAAAGCAACACTTGGAATAAAAGCTCGAGAGAGAGAGAGAAAAAAAAAAGAGAGAGGAAAAAAAGTCGTGAAGTTGTACGAATGCATAGCGAGTGAGAAAGGAGAACGAAAGAAAGGGAGAAATGGGAGGCAATTTAGGGGGAAAAAAAATAGGGTCCAGGAGGGTGATGGAGTGGAGGAGAATGGGAGTGAGTGTAAGAATGAGGGGAGATGAGGAGTAACCTGCATAGAGTGTGTTAAGAGTCGAGGGTCGGCGCCAAGATGATGGATTTTATGGTGTAATTCAGTGTTGTAAAGTGGAAAGAAAAGAGAAAGAGACAGAGAGAGAGAGAGAGAGAGAGAGAGAGAGAGAGAGAGAGAGAGAGAGAGAGAGAGAGAGAGAGAGAGAGAGAGAGAGAGAGAGAGAGAGAGAGAGAGAGAGAGAGAGAGAGAGAGAGAGAGAGAGAGAGAGAGAGAGAGAGAGAGAAGAGAGAGAGAGAAGAGAAATAGGGCGAGAGAAAAAAAGATAGAGATGATTTTGACTCTCTCTCTCTCTCTCTCTCTCTCTCTCTCTCTCTCTCTCTCTCTCTCTCTCTCTCTCTCTCTCTCTCTCTCTCTCTCTCTCTCTCTCTCTCTCCTCTCTCTCTCTTCTGTACCCTGCTGTTTTATGTAGATAGCACACTTCCATTAGGCATGACTCCTTCCTTCTCCCTCTCTCTCTCTCTCTCCCTTCTCTCCCTCCTCTCCCTTCTTCCTCATTCCTTCAGGTAAAATCTTAATTAGCGTCCTTCCTCATTGTGTTGTTTTGACCGTCCCTTTTAATTCTCCCTTTATCTTATTCCATCCCTTCCCTCCTTCTTTCCCTCTTCTTGCTCTCTCCTTCTCCCTCTATTTTCCTATTTATTTGCCTTTGTTTG
>JAXIVD010001206.1:5000-32500 GCA_036785275.1 Cancer borealis
AGAGAGAGAGAGAGAGAGAGAGAGAGAGAGAGAGAGAGAGAGGAGAGAGAGGAGAGAGAGGAGGAGGGGGGGAGGAGGAGGGGGGGGAGGAGGGGAATAGGGGGCAGGGAACGCAAGGGGAGAAGTATGACGATAGGTAGAAAAAACTCGTAGGTGAGTGAGTGAGTGTGTGTATGTGTGTGTGTGTGTGTGTGTGTGTGTGTGTGCGTGCGCTGCAGGGAGGAGGGACAAGGGAGAAGTAACTAGTGATATAGTGGAAGATAAACATAACCACTGTAAGGTAAAAACTCAACTATGTTCCATGGTCTGAGGGAACCTACTGTGTGGCTCTCATCTTGTTTGTGGAGGAGGAGGAGGAGGAGGAGGAGGAGGAGGAGGAGGAGGAGGAGGAGGAGGAGGAGGAGGAGGAGGAGGAGGAGGAGGAGGAGGAGGAGGAGGAGGAGGAATACAAGGGAATATAAGCGAACACAAACAGCAAGAGACCCTAGGGTCCCTGTGAGGGCTGTTTGATATAACTACTCTACACTAACTACTTGAATTAGAGAAAGAATAGTACAGTGGAAGGCTCCTCCCCTCCCACCCATCCCTTCAGCCGAAGCTGGCAGGAAAAAAAGTGATACCATGGTATATAGGGAGAGACGAAAGGGAAGGAACAATGAGGAGAGGATGAGATGGGTCTGCAAAGGAGGGAGATGTAGGAGGGACATTAAGAGAAAAATGATAAATAAAAAGGAAAAGAGAAGCGAAAGAAGAGTAGGAAAAAAAATAATAAAAAAGGGAAAGGAGGATCATGAGTGACTCTGAGGAGGAGGACAAGGCGGAGTGAGTGACTGGGTTACTTTGTGTAGCAGTCAATTCACCGGACACGTGATCCTTTCCTTTGTTGGTTATCACAACGGCCTCTACCTCTCTACCTTTTTTTTTTCTCCCCTATCCATCCGGCCTAACTTCTTCCTCCACGCCTCAAACCTTCAAAGGATGATCACGCTCTTCCTCTAGACCTCGTCCTCGTCCTCTCCCCAGCCAAGCGCAGTCCTCGTCTCCACTCGAAGCTAAGTTCTTATTCAGGCGATAACGTTCGGTCATCAGCAATATAGATAGACTCCATTGCTTTCCGTTGCTTACATATTCCATTCGATCGGACCTTTTTTGTCATGGTAACTGTGAGGGCAATG
Organism: Cancer borealis; assembly: GCA_036785275.1. Taxonomy (NCBI): domain Eukaryota; kingdom Metazoa; phylum Arthropoda; class Malacostraca; order Decapoda; family Cancridae; genus Cancer; species Cancer borealis. The sequence continues at coordinate 6,176 of JAXIVD010001206.1, forward strand.
TTGAGTATACACGACTGGAGGTACTCAAAAAATAACACCCAGGAGAAAAGATTTGCAAGCAGACCAATATAATATACACGGAATGGATAGTGTAGTTCTCTTTTTTTCTCTCTCTCCCTCCCCATTCACAAGTCCAGGATGAAGCCAACTCAAAACCCTCGATTCTCTCTAGTTTTAAAATTGTTCAACAAACCGAAGCTTCCTCGTCTGGTTACTCTGCCACTATCAGTACATCCCTCGTACCGAACTAAATTTTTGTCGACTCTCCCTCCCTCCCTCCCTTCTCCATGCAAACACGACTGACGCACTTCCACCAATGTGTGGATATGCAAATCCACGAATATACTTTGAAGGTTATGCTCTGCTATGTAAGGGTGATCAATACAGGGATTCATTGTTGTGTGTGAACGTTTCTGAATCACGAGAATGGAGACGCACGACCGGAACCTGTAGTGTTGTCACCTGTTTGGCGAGATGTGGCGCCGCTGGTGTCGTTGCTGCAGGACACACCGGCAGGGAAAGGCTGTGTGACCCCGCTTGTAGTAGGACATATATACATACATACATACATACATACATACATACATACATACATACATACATACATACAAACACACACACAAACATACACATACACACGTAGAAACAAGAGTCAGTACTTACGTGAGCGATACCGTTGACGCTGTAACCTGAATTTACAAATCCCTGAAAAAAGACAAAAGACAAGTGTTAGTCAAGATAATAGTACATCCACATGTAGTTTTCAATATCAACAATATAGAATCAAAACTACATACAAGTATATTATGTAGACAAACACATAAAGCTAAGAAGCATTAAGTCTCTTGAAGGCATTTTGGAAGAAACGTGTAACCTTTACCCAAACACGATGATCAGTAAATAAGTAAGAAATGCTCGTGAAACATTCAGACGATTAATAGGGCGTGACATTTCTCATGACATTTTCCTGTAAGAGACGCACCGCTGCCCTCCTCTCCCCTCCCCCTGTCCTGTGCCCTCAGCGACCCTCACGGCCCTGCGCCACACGCCTCGCCCCTCCCTCACCTCATCCCAATCCACTCTCAAGGAACTGAAGGGAATCATATGAATGCTCCAAAATAATACACTGACATCCACTGACAAACAAACTAATGTCGCTCAGCTGTTCTAGTGAGTGAAGGTGACTGCCTCCACCTACCTCCTCACCTTCCCCTCCCCCTTGCCATCACACAAGGGCCCGCCACGCCATGCCTGATTCACCCTGATGCTGGTAAGCCTAGCATACTCATTTCAAATATCACGCTGTTCACTCCACTCCAAGAGTATATGTACACCTCTCTTCAGGAGCTTTTATTTGTTGTCTGTTTTGCTTTGAAGTTTTACTGTTTAACGTGAAGGTGAAGACAACCTTGTTTGGCCCGACACACGTGGGTCTGGCAAGAAGACCCTGACTGTTATCGGTCAGGCAAGGCAGTGACGTCACATGAGCGCAGTCAACGCCCATCTGGCAAGAACCTGACTGTCAAGTGACGGTGAAGCAACTCCTGCACTGAGCTACAAGGCTCAGCACCACCACCACCACCACCGGGGAGGAGGCACACACCCTCCACCCACCTGGTGATTTATTGAACGATTAGGTTGTCCATCCCCGAAAGCTCTTAGTGGTGAAACAAAATCGACCAAAATTACATTACAAATAACACAAACTTAGGATGAATTGATGCGTCATAACCTGGATCTCCAGCCCCACAAAGTTGCCAAAGCAAAAGAAGCTAATACAAAGGACAACAAACAACAACGTACCAGTGGGTCCCGACGAGGCTGTTTGATAGTTTGAAAGAAAAACAAGAACCATTAAAGGTATTTCTAAAAAAAATTTAATCCTACCCAAACGACTATAAAAAAGTGAGCACTAGACAATGTGAGGTGATGAATATTTACAACACGGGACACATTTGGTATACTTCCTAGGGTCTCTATCTAAATGCAGTGTGGACGTGGCTCTGTTCCAACTCGGATGACGAGTCTGCCACAACCTGACTCAACATTTTACAACAATGTTTATGCATACATTTCAAAACTTTAAAGGAACACGTATTATTTATACCACAGCCATTAAAAAAAAAAAAAAAAAAAAAAAAAAAAACATTCAAACACCTGGACACCAACTAAGGATGCCAGAATGACTCCAAATACTACATGTCCACGTACACACACACACACACACACACACACACACACACACACACACACACACACACACACACACACTACCGTAATGTGCTGTGAGGTCAATACTTAGAGGTGTATGAGGCAACAACTCCATTGCTACACTGTACATAACAATAGTGTTGCTGAAGCCAGCCAGCATCACAGCCTCCAAGCAAACAGCGTGAGGTGACCCTGTTTACCCAGCACGTTATGGTGTTCTGCCGTGCTTCAAAACAACTCACTAACGCACTCACACCACCATATGCAACACGCAAAACACTAGAAACACTGTCGCTCTGATGATATAGTTTTTAACTCTTTATTTTTTTTACTATTATTATTATTATTATTATTTCTTATATGATACAATGATATTAATTTACAAGTTATAACTACGTGTGCCAATACAATCTGGAATATTTATTATCACTACTACTACTGTGTGTCTAGCATACAAGGCGTGGCAGGTGAAAAGCGAGGTCTTGCTGTTATTTCAGTAATTCTACAATTCAGAAAGCTGATAAAACGGAGAAAAACTTAATAAAACTTTAATCTATACTACATTATAAAAGCAAAAAGCAGATGGATTTGTTTTATGTATGTTTGAGGCAGTCACCTTCTATCACAAGCAATGTAACAATTTAGACAATAATAAAAAATTAAAAAAGTGCGACCAGGATTAAAAGAATTACAACAATCTTAATTAAAAAGTTAACAAAACTTTAAAACAGGAGTAAATTACATTTTTTACATGTAATTCGCATACCATAAACTACAAGAAGTGTATTACTGAAGAAAAAAAAGAATTAAAAAATACATACAATAAGGATTATAAGAATTCCCAAAAACATAAATCAGGATAATGTTCTGTGTTTACAGTTGATAATTGAAGACTTGGTCAAGTAAAACCCTTTCTTATTACGTGATCCTTGCATCAATATAACAAAAGGGAACTAACAACACATTCACTCGTTAATTGAAATGTGCACCAAAATTGGCTGCGAATTACATATAATTTTCAAACGTAATATTTCATACATTATTATCTTCACCACTTGTCAGATTAAACAATGTTATTTTAAGGTAACAAAATCATACGTGTTTCAAACTTATGTACAACAGGAACCTTGTATACAAATGGTAAATGCGTCATATATAATTTGATTTAATGTTTTTTAGTAACTCTTTTACATTATTCATCTCAGTAAAAGTTATTAATTCTTTTTATACTTTGAACAACTCAGAAACACAAAGGCTTACGGTGCAGAGTGAATATTTCATCGACTCTCCAGGCCTGAAAGGGTAGCCCTAATTCCATATTAAGTATTGAGATGGAGATTTACACTGAATACAACGAAGAATGTAAATAAAAATAAAACTTAAATTCAACTATGTAATTTGTATTCTAAAACTTGACACTAATTTTAGCCCAAGAAACACGAGGACTGATTCCACTTGATTCTATTAATTTTATTTTATTTTATCAGCTTATTCATATTTATTTTAGTTTTTATTTATGCATTCATTGATCATTTATTCGTTTAATAATTGACTCTTAATATTCAATAATTTTGTTTTCATTATTTTATTTTTTATTATAATTTTTTTGTTTTACAGGGCTAAGAATCGTATATTTAACGGTTTTTTTTTCTCTCTCTCAGTGTAACAACTACTAACCCAGTGGCAGCTGATCCCTATAACTAGTAACTAACAAGGTATATCAAGTGCTTCTCACTAAGTAAATATGCAAGACATCAACACACAGATTACTAGGATCTCAACATTTTAACCAATTACTACACAATACAAAAAATTGATTAAATGCATGCTTTTTGCTCACATTTTTGGGCACGAAAGAGAAATGGTCAAAGAGCACATACAAAAATTGAGTAAAGTGAAGGAAAGAAAAGTCCTCAAATTATCATGCACTAAAAATATAAATCAAAGTTCTAATATGGTTTTGTTAAATTAATTATCGATCTCTTTCTATTCCCATTGTATAAAAGTTCAAGTCATAAGTGCAGTAGGAAAATATAACAACAATAGTGATCCAGGTTTTAATACAGACTGAGATGGAGTGAAGGTATTACTTAACGATTACATTACCAAGGCAAACACACTAGGAACGAGAGGAAATGGAAAGTCAAGTGCAGAGGGGCAGCAGAAGGACAGAAGGAAGGAAGAACATGCAGTTACAGTAGCAAGAACAATAACTATGGAAATTATAGAAAATTGTGACACATGCAACACTGCGGAGGATTGTGAGAATGAAGACAGTTAAAGAAGCATATTTGAAACAGTGAATTAGTCCTTCTTTGTTTGTTTGAGTTTGTGTAGCACCTGAGGTTTTAGTCAATACTAGGACGGAGAAGGACGCGTGCAGTGGGATGATTAAGTGACTGTACAAAAGCGGATTTAGAATAAGTTGACATGTGAAATTACTGACATTCTTAAACTGTTAATAAAGATTATGCCTACGTCGTGATGTGTGAATTGCCTCGTTCTATGTGTTCTAGGGATTAACACACACACACACACACACACACACACACACACACACCTGTCGTAATAGCCTCTGTCATGGTCCACACACCTGTTACTCTTCCTACAAGATATTAATCTGTATCATTATTCATTAACATTCTGCCTCGTTATTTGATTACTCGCACCCTTAATCCGGTCGTGGGGCTCCATAAGCGGGGATAATCTTACTTTTTCTTTATTGGGGGGAAGGGGGAGGAGGAGGAGGAGGAGGAGGAGGAGGAGGAGGAGGAGGAGGAGGAGGAGGAGGAGGAGGAGGAGGAGGAGGAGGAGGAGGAGGAGGAGAGAGCCTGTCGCATCACCATCACGAAACTCACAATAAGACGCAATAAACTACAGGAATCAAGCCATTATTACCATGCTCACGAGTTGACTAATAGCGTTCAATAACCTCGTGTGTGTGTGTGTGTGTGTGTGTGTGTGTGTGTGTGTGTGTGTGTGTGTGTGTGTGTGTGTGTGTGTGTGCGTGCTCGTTCACTTCCCACAAAATTGCACATATTTCAGTGTTGATTGTATTCCTGCAGGTGAAGACATCCAGCGCGTGACAGGTGTGCCCAGGTGTAGCACGTGCTGCCTCAACACACCTGAGTCACCAATCAGCAGCAGGAGCAGCCCTGACCTGTCTCGCTTGGCGTCAGACAGGATGTTCACTTCCTGGTGGAGCCTCACTAAGGTACTAGACAGCTGGAGAAGACTCTTAGTAGCCTTTGTCAATAGAACAAAGCAAACACGTTTTCTTTTTATAGATAAATTCCAAAACGTAGATGAAACTTTCTGAAATGCTGAAGATTTAAGGCTGTTACTGAGCTCCACCGATTCTGAATGTGTCGGAGGATTACCACAACAGAAACCCAAACAGAAGCACGGAGCCATTTGCAGGAACCAGCAATTTTCAACACTTGCGGCAGGAGTGAACCATGAAAATTGGCTTCAACAGGAGTAAATCAATGGTGTAAAATCAAACAAGGCTGTCTCAGTATTTTCAAGGTGACTTATGAGAAGAAATTCACTTAAATGGCGCCAATCACGACATAACTCTTCCCTTATTACGGTTTAGTCAGTGTACCAGGACGGTAACCACTTGAGGCTGACCATAATGGTGAGGCAGGAAATGATGCACAAGTGATTCGTGACACCAAGCAATCTCTCAATTACATATAATCACACAAATGTTACGCTACGCCAGAACATTTCGAGAAGCAGACTTAATCCTGAAGGGCATCAGCCTCCTCAGATCTTCCTCAAAAGCCTCACAGAAGCGACTTTCATGAAAACCAAGGTCATTGTGTTGCCTGTGTGGTTAGGACACAAAACACGGCTCCTCCTTGAATGATTGCCGGTCACTTCACAGCAGCCGCGCAGACAACACACGGATATGGGACGGAGGCTTTACAGGTAAGTCGCCTTGAGTACAGGTAAAGGTGACCGTCAGGACTCCCCTGTGTAGAGACGATGCACAGGTGAAGTGAGGTGAGGTAGGAGGAAGGATCCACCTCGTCACATTGTGTATTCGCCGTGGGAGGCAAAGGAGAGGCGCGGCGGGTTAAGGCTCCGATTAATATTCCTGAGGAGTGATTGGTCGCCCAGCACGACACTCCAATCACCAGTCGTGCAGGCTTGCGCATGACGTCACCGAGGCTCCTAGACCCCCTGTAGACGAGCTGCAGGTCCGGGTTTGGTCCCGCCAAGTGGTTGACTTTCACTCTCATCATAACTCAAGGGTTGCATCATGACACACGCTACATGATGTGGACGAACAGCCGCCCGAAGCACCCCGCCGCGCCATTGTTATTTAGGCAGCGTGTCTTAATCTGGGAGACTGACCCGCGCCACACACACACACACACACACACACACACACACACACACACACACACACACACACGTTACACACACACTACGGGCCTTGTTGGGGTTCGCTGTTGCGTGTTTCTGGGGACTTTAACTCATGTCTGATTGCACCTTTGAGCTCAATGATAATATTCTATGTTGCACATGGATCACCTGCTACCTATTTACAGTCAAATAAAGATCTAGAGTGAAGCCAGCAGGTGGGGCTCCCGGCAACCTGAGGGGAAGGGTGGGTGAGGGGAGGAGGGAAGGGTGCAAACACGGAACACTGACGAGAAATAAACTAACAACTCCGGGAAGAGATAAGGATGCACTTGTTGGCCTCAACACATTACTTGACAACTGCGAATTAAACCGAACAAATGAGTTGACAACTAAGTGATAAACTGAACAAATGAGTTGACAGGAGTGCAATTAACTGACAACACCTGGAATGCTACCCCGCGCCTCTAACACCGGCAACGCGCCCGCTGACAACGCCGCCAACAGCCACAGATAAGCTGACTAAGATGCACAGGTGGCGCCACGTAACCACAACCTGGCGGCACGTACTTAGCCCTGGACGAGGCGATATATTGGCGGCGCGCGAGTGGGCAACACGATCAGCTGAGTGATGTAAACAAGACTCCGGTGGGTAAGCCGGCGTGGCCCAGCTACCACCTGCTCACCTCACCTCACCTCCCTCCTCAAGGTCGCGCCCACACTTGTCGATACATAATGCCGGGGTGACAAATGACTCTCAGCCACACGCCGCCCTCTCCTCCTCCCTCCTGCAGCTTGATAAATTACAAACCGGAAGACTCAGGAGTTACAGTTACAATAAGTGTCAAGACGCAACTGTAACGACAGGCGCCACTCAGGGATGGAGGGGAAGGAGGGAAAGGGGGGTAGGAAGAAGTGTTTATCACTGACACGCAACACAAACTCTCCTTGAGTGTAAAAATGACAGAGAGAGAGAGAGAGAGAGAGAGAGAGAGAGAGAGAGAGAGAGAGAGAGAGAGAGAGAGAGAGAGAGAGAGAGAGAGAGAATAAAACTCTCAAGGGTGACGTTTGAATAGGAGGGTGAGTGCCTGTGTCCAAGGAAGTAACAGACATTTCCTGCCACTTAAACGCTTGTTGTGGGGGGCGGGACTGTGATCCTGACAACTAGGGGTCATTAGCTCTCTCTCTCTCTCTCTCTCTCTCTTTCTCTCTCTCTCTCTCTCTCTCTCTCTCTCTCTCTCGCTCTCTCGCTCTCTCTCTCTCTCTCTCTCTCAGAACAATTAATTTTCTCAGCACACAAACATTTTCTCTTTAAGTGTTAGTGACGTCTTGCATCTTCCTCCATTAATTATTTTTCACACAGCCTCGCCTCTCCAGCCCCTTGCAGTACAAACAAACAAACAAACAAATACACACACACACACACACGCACATGACCCGTCCCTCTCTACTTTTAGCAACACTCGTGCACTACTCAGCCCATCTTCAAATCAACTCAATGTCTCCTCCTCATTTCCTCGTCTGGAGCCTACGACCTAACCACACCTAGAAACCTGCAGTCACATGGTCTCGAAAACTGCATCCCTTCCCTCAGGTGCATATAATTATTATTATTACTATTATTATTGTTGTTGTTTTTAAAGTTATAAGACTAAAACACATGCAGTAATTAAGTATAAAAATGTTTGCTTAGAATTTCAGGAATACTGTGAGTTATGAAGAAAAAATCGCAAATGAAGCAAACACGTGTTTTGAGAGAGAGAGAGAGAGAGAGAGAGAGAGAGAGAGAGAGAGAGAGAGAGAGAGAGAGAGAGAGAGAGAGAGAGAGAGAGAGAGAGAGAGAGAGAGAGAGATGTCTAATACATTTTCAAACCTTGCTTCACATATTACCATGCAGACAAAAACATATAACTGACCTTACTTGATAAAGTGAAACTAGTTATTTATAACAGCAAGGGAGACAGCAGGTGGCACAAGAAGAACAAAAACAAGCAAAACAAGAACAAAAAGAAAAAAATGGCGAAGATGAAAAAAAAAAAAAATAAATAAAGTAAGAGGAAGGAAAACATATATAATTATAGTAAGACGATGATAGAGAAGAAAAAGAGACAGAAGAAAAGATGAAGAAGGAAGACAAAAATAGACAGAGGAAGATGAAAACGAGATTTATGTATAAAAAAATGAAAATAAGAAGAGGCAACGAGAACATCATAGAAAATAAAAACAAAAGTAAGAGTAAGACAATAAATGATGGAACTATATATAAAAACATGTGCACATCGCCTATTGCTTGAATGTGATGTAAGAAGAAGAAAAAATAAAATAAATAAATAAAAACTTTACTAAATAAAGACTAAAGAGGAAGAGAAGTGGAAAGAGTACAAAGCGACATGATAAAGATGATGATGAGGAGGAGGAGAAGGAGGAGGAAAATTACAGGTTAAGACGGAGAAAAGAAAGAAAATAACGAGGAATAATTTAGTTAGGAAAAAATAATGTAATATAGAAAATATATAATTAAAAAAAGAAAAAGGAATAAAAAGACCCAACAACATACGAAGGGATTATAGGATGAAAGGCGAGGATTAAGAAAAAAGAAAGAAAAAAGAAAAATATAAAACGAACAGATAAATACAAAAAATATATATAGGTGAATAGAGGAAACGAAATAAGAAACAAGGAAAATAGAAAAAATATAATGAAGTTAAAGAAAGGAATACGAAATGGAAAAAGGACACAATAAAAAAAAAAAGATCCAAACGAGCAGTTAATGATTGTAAAAAAAAATAAATAAATAAATAAAAATAAATAAAAGTGGAGACGATGACTAGAAAAAATTAAAGAAGAAATAATTGAAGGAAAAACAATTAGGAAGAGAGAAAAGGAAAATAAAAATAAAATAAAACCTACGCAAGGAAGGAACAACAAAATTGAATAAAAGTGTGAGAAACGAACAAGACGGAAGTGACATAGGAAAACTTTATGAAAAAAAAGAACAAAAAAAAAAAAAAAAAAAAAAAAAAAGGAAAACAAAGACACGACAAAATTAAAAACGTCAATGTATTGTATGAAAGTCCACAGAAAAAAACTAAAAAAAAAAAAAAAATCGAAAAAAAGAAGAAAAAAATGAAAAGCGAGAATGTTAGTGTGAAAAATAAACTCAAACTAAGAGAGAAAAAGAAAAAAAGGAAAAGAAAAAACGAGAATAATTTGTTTGAAGGTATAGAATAAAAACAAAACTAACAGACAATGAAAAGTAAAAGTGAAAACCAAAAAATATAGTATACGATAGATTAGGTTAAAGTTTAGCATTTACAAAAAAAAAAAATAAATAAATAAATAAATAAAATAAATAAATAAATAAAATAAAAAATAAAAAATCATATAAGTTAGTATAAAAAGTACCAAAATAAATAAATAAATAAATAAGACTGAGAAAAAAGGAAATGCTTAATAAAACAAAGGATCATAAAAGTGCAAAATAAAACTAAAAAAAAGAAAAAAAAGTGGAGATCTTTAAGAAGGAAATGCTTAATAAAACATGATAAAAAAGTACAAAATAAAACTAAAATATATAAACAAAATAAAAATAAAAAGTGCAGATCTTTAAGAAAACAAGATGAAGACAGCGAGCATAGCACAAACATGCAAACAAACAGAAATACAAGCACTTCACAGCCACAGTAGAGTCACAGCACAAGCACAGCACAGCACAACCACAACCAAAAAACATCCACACCCCAATACTCACGTAGTCGTGGAAGGCTTTGGCCTCACTGGAGTGTTCGCAGGTGTCGCGACGCTCCGGGGCCGCACAATACAGGTCCCAGAACACACTGTAACACAACAAACACACCGTCAACACAGGTACGATGGCAGGATACAAGTGGTAGGAAGAATGTAGAGGGATGTAAGGAAGGGGGGGGGGGGGGCGAGGGATTATAAATGGTAAGGGGTAACATTTTTATTTTATACAAATCAATGATACTTATTATATATTTGTATTGTAAGGTTATCATGTTCTCTCTCTCTCTCTCTCTCTCTCTCTCTCTCTCTCTCTCTCTCTCTCTCATAGTAGTACCTCAACAAACAACTCAACGCAATCTTTCCCATCTTCTTCCTACCCTTCCCCCAAGCAATCCCTCCACAGAGCCCTATCAAGCAGTACCAACACGACCTTGGGGTGTCAACGGGAAAGAAGGGCGGGGCGGGGCTGCGAAGGTGCTGGTGACCTCAACGCTCTCACCCTCAATGATCCCACTGCAGCCCCGCCCCGCCCCACCACGCCTTGCCCCGCCCCGTCATCCATCCCTCTTAGACAACGAATCTTTTTTTTTTTTTTTTTTTTCCCTTTAACATATCAGTCACGTCATCTATCTGCTTCTGTACCCAACGTTGAAGCAGACATGACCAATCAATTTATCTACCTCACGCTACACGCTCGCTCTCTCTCTCTCTCTCTCTCCTGTGACCCCCGCCCCGTCACGTCTTCAGAGGCAGGACACCCACCTTGCCGATGACTAAACACAAACTACTGCCGAATCACACACACACACACACACACACAAAATTAACCCCTTCCCCCTCAACCACCACCACCATCGCCAGCAACCCATCCACCCTATTGGGCGTTAGGTGAAGGTGATGAACCAATGAGCGAGCAGGAGGAGGAGGAGGAGGAGGAGGAGGAGGAGGAGGAGGAGGAGGAGGAGGGAGCTTAAATGAGCGAGACTAAATAAATCTTAGCCAATGATACCCGTGGCGTCTGCTAATTCCACCCTTGTATGAAGGTAATTCCGGGAGGGAAATTCTGCTGCAACACTGACGCCCAACAACAACTACGGAGTGTGTGTGTGTGTGTGTGTGTGTGTGTGTGTGTGTGTGTAAGGGTCTCAGAGTACAGTGTATGTGTACGTATATTTCCGAGAGAGAGAGAGAGAGAGAGAGAGAGAGAGAGAGAGAGAGAGAGAGAGAGAGAGAGAGAGAGAGAGAGAGAGAGAGAGAGAGAGAGAGAGAGAGAGAGAGTCACTTCTGGAGTCATTACACGGTACACTTACTGTCTTCTTCACCAAGGTTTTAAGGAACACTGAACGCCGCCGACTGAGGGGGTGGAGTGGGTGTGGGAGGGGAGCCGCGGGGAGCCCAGTGAGCCGGACCCGGGGGTGGCTCGGCCCACGCCTCCAGAACGGCCACTCACCCATCGCCGCCCCTGCCTCCTCCTCCTCCCCCTCCACCTCCTTTTTCTTCTTCAATTTTCCTCATTGCTATCATAATCCACAGACAAATTCTAGCTTCCTTCTTGTCACTTTTAATATGACTTTTTTCCCCGCAAATTATGTTATGATGTTGCAGTTATTATTATTACTATTATTATTATTAGTAGTAGTAGTAGTAGTAGTGGTGTTGATAGTGGTGGTGTTGTGATGGTCGATGCACCTGTACGTCCAATCCCTTCCACTAATTACCGTCTACCTGTCATATACCTGTCTCGTCTTACATAATTACCCCCGATTCTTTTCTTTGTGCTCAGCTGAAGTGGCGCAAGACGGTACACCTGAACAGGAAGTGCGCGCGTACACACACACACACACACACACACACACACACACACACACACACACACACACACACACACACACACACACAACGTGAGCGGGTTCATCTCCCTCTCTGCCACTAATAAAAATAAAAAAAATCTAGCTTCACAATGTTCTCTGAATTAGGTTTATTCTGTACTTCTTTCTTTTCCAACATTATTCTCTTCCTCCTTTTCTTTGATCTGCCGAAGCTCACCGCAAATCTCTCTCTCTCTCTCTCTCTCTCCAACAGTGACGCAGGGGCCAGCGGGCGTCACCTTGTGGGGTTCAGCGACCTCCTGCTATGGGCACCTAAGACGGGTTGTACAGGTGGGCCGAGTGGGCGGGGGTGGCCATGGGTGGGGAGGTGAGTGGGTGGGAAGATGAGAGGAAGGAAGATCAGAGGAGAGGAGAGATGAGTGGATGTGTAGAGGAGGGTTGAGAGAAGGTGAGTGGGGAGGGAAAATGAGTGGGTAGAGATGAGTGGGAAGGGAAGATGAGTGGGTGAGAAGATGAATGAGGAAGGTTGGGAAGGTGACGAGTAACATGTTTTCCAAAAAGCGAGCAGGGGAGAGTAGGTGGGCAAGAGTATCTAAGACTGGGCAAGCAAGAGTGGGCAAGGGTGGGTGGGTGTGGGTGGGGCGCGTTGGGTAATGAGCACAATCACATAGAAGTCGTGACTGAGACACACCCACACACCCACCTCACTCCCTCCCTCCACTCCCAACCTTCATTCCTCCACCCACTCCTCTTCCTCCACCCGGTCACAGTTCCCTGGTTCCTCTTGACTATTCATTCCTCCGGGGAAGTAGAGGTGAATAACTGAGAGTAGGAGGAGAGGCAGAGGGAGGAATGAATCTATTGGCGAGGAGGAGGAGGAGGAGGAGGAGGAGGAGGAGGAGGAAGGGACGAAATACGTAGAAAGAGAAAATATAAACAAGAAGAGGAGAACGAAGAAACCGAAGAAGAAGAAGAAGAAGAAGAAGAAAATAGAATAGGAAGAGGAGGTAACTCTTCACTCAGCACCACATCACAAGTAAGCGCACGAATCTACCTACAAATGTGCGGGTTGGTTACTGGCGGGAGAAGGTGGCTGAGGCAGGAACAATAAGTAGAAGTAGTAGTAGTAGGAGGAGGAAGAGGAGGAGGAGGAGGAGGAGGAGGAGGAGGAGGAGGAGGAGGTATGTGCGTAGTGACGATGGTGATGATGGTGGTGGTGCTGACGAAGACCTCCAATCATCAATTTCTGGGACGCGGAACTCACCCACTCAGCATTCTCCTTCACAGGCCAATAAGGCACCAGCTGGACGGGGACAACACCGTATTAACCCATGAGTCTTACACAACCCACACCACCACCACCACCACGCATTAACCGGGGTGAAATAGATCATTCAATACCTATTTTCTTTCCACCATGATGTTGCAGTACTAAGATAAAACGTTGGAATAATGAATTACTTAATCATAGAATCAATCAGTCAACTCTAAATGTCTTTCCAAACTCCCTTGAATAGTTTTGTGAGTCATGAAAATGTTGCTCACTCATGTTGCCTTTCACTAGTTTGCATTTTCTACTTTTTTTTTAGTTTTATCTTTTCTTAATGTTCGCTTTTCAAAGAGTGACGTTAAGCTTGAAAATATTCCTCTTGTATGTCTTCTTTCTTCCTGCCTTCTTCCCCCTGACAAGAGTGCTTTAGTTTGGCCTGGGAATGTCACTCACTCTTATCTTCACGCGTTCGCCTCGACCAGAGTGACGTTAAGCAAGGATATCACGCTCTATCTTGCGCTCTTCCCTTTCTATTTCCTTTTTCGAGTGACGCTGAAAATGGGAATCTGCTCACTCTCCTGGTCTGTCGGTGGTTCTGCTCTAAGACTAACGCCAGGTGCAGGAATGCTGCTCACACTCCAATCTTCTAACAGACGCGTTATCTCATGAATCCTAATCGTTCTCGTTCTCCTTTTAGTGTCCCCATACTTGGAGGACGTTATGTTAAGCTGGAGAGAAAGAGAGAGAGAGAAAGAAGAAAATACATACGAGGAGAGACAAAATACAAGAGTGAAGTGGAATTGAGGCGAGCAGGTAATAAAATCAAGGTGCGCAGTAAAATTCAAGCAGGTGCATCAATTAAGAACATGCAGCAGGTGTCACGTCATAATCTGTTGTGTGTGTGTAATTCATTGTCACAGTCTGCTGCTGGTCTCTCTCGAGACACCGTGTGTGTGTGTGTGTGTGTAGAAGGAAGCCACCATTTTGACGAGTCCTCTGCCTCCTCACCAAAGAGTATCTCGTACGTCATGTTCCGACAAACTAACTAACTAAATAACTGTACTTTGTGTCGTAACTTTATCATTCTTACAATCGCATTATAATTACTCCTTCCCCCCTCCCCCCCTGAGCTACATCCTTGAGGCAGCGAACTAAACTCATTGTAATAATATTTGAAAGTTTTGAGTACGCCAAAAAGAGTATTGAAAACTAGGTTGCGAACAGCACTTCATTTTCACCTTCCACGTCAGTCCACCTCCACCCACCAGGCCGCTCGCTACTCCCTCCCTCATTGACATTCATCCTCCCTTTCACAAACCTCACACCAACCAACCACACACTTCCATGAACAATAATTACAACCCACCTACACTGACTCCCACACATCAAGAGACCCTCAGACCCTTCCTCCCACGTCAACTTCCACAAACTCAACCACCTAAGCCATACCACCTTCTTGTAATCAATAGCAAGAGCCACCACCAGAGGAATCAATGACCTACCCTAAGCTAACCCACTTCACTTCACTTGCTCCATGAACTCGCTGCCCATTTCATCAACGCCATTCACCCATGCACTGAAAAACTGGTCCTCTCTTAACATATCTGGATAAAATTTTCTTCACCTCCTCCTCCCCCTCCTCCAGCACAGACGTGAAAGTTCAATAACTGTGCAAAAACACCATTAGAAGTGCGCAGCCTTGTCATCGCCAGCTCGTCGTCGTCGCCCCCAGCTGGCCGCCCCGTCGTGTTCTGTGTGATGGACGCGGGTGTTCTTTGGCTACGTGTGTATGGGGGGATGTGGGGTCGGGGTGGGGGGGGGTCTTGCTTTCACCTACTCTCTTTTCAGTGTGTGTATGGGTGTATTTTTTTTCTCTCTCTCCCTTCTGTTCCTTTAATTTCTTCCACTCATCTTCTCATCCACCAAAACAGATTCTCTCTCTCTCTCTCTCTCTCTCTCTGATGCGTTCCCAAGGTGGTTCACCCTGACGGAAGGTGTAAGTGGGTGGTGGGGTGAGGGTGGAGGGAGTAGATGTTACACTCATCCACACATCCATTCCCTCCTCTCACCACCACCATCACCCGCTCCTCTCTGCACTGTAAGATGAAGAACTTAATAATAAAAGTCATCCCTTATATTCATAAAAAATGGGAAAGTGGATGTATGCATTTCAATCCTCTATTTGGTGGCTAAGTCAGTTTATACGATCAGTCAGTCGCTCAGTCAATCAATCAGCTAGTCAAGTCAGTGAAGTCAGTTAATCAGTAAATCAAGTTAAGTCAGTCAGTCAGTTAGTATCTTGGGTTCAGTCATTTTAAGTCATTAGGTCCTCAATTGTTTCTTCGCAAGAGGTTAAAAGTCTGTCTAGCGGCCTTTGCGTGATATTTCAATGCGATTTTATCTTCAATGTTTCTGGCGTTTCGAAAATCATGCAGGTTTTGTCTATTCACTTGAAAGCCACGAAGTCTCAATCTCGCTCAGTCTCTCTCTCTCTCTCTCTCTCAGCCCACATCAAAGTCAATGTTTTGCCAAGAATGCGACTGGATAGAACATTGCTGAATCATCTAGTCATTTACCCTACCCCCCATTGTTATTACTTATTACTCCTCCTCTCCCTTCCCCCTCCTCCTCCTCCTCCACTCATCACCTTCATCGTTCCGTATAATTGCTCTGATTTGCCTTCCTCCCGCTGGTTACACTCCCACCTTCCTCTCTTTCTCCATCTTGTTCGCAGTGAGATGCGATTTTGTTCTTTCGCTTATGTTCTTTGTCACGGAGCCTCTTCCTCCTCCTCCGTTATGCGCTGGTGATTGCTCTCTCTCTCTCTCTCTCTCTCTCTTTCTCTCTCTCTCTCTCTCTCTCTCTCTCTCTCTCTCTCTCTCTCTCTCTCTCTCTCTCATGCGCTGTGACAAGGAAGTGACCTGATCTGGTTTTCTTTCTTTTCTTTTTACTGTGGGTTCAATTTATTCGTTATTGTATTATAATCCACGTATTTCTTTTATCTTACACTATTCCTTTCATCTGATCTCTCTCTCTCTCTCTCTCTCTCTCTCTCTCTCTCTCTCTCTCTCTCTCTCTCTCTCTCTCTCTCTCTCTCTCTCTCACACACATATTTGGGAGTCATCAAAGTTACTGAACCAAACACTAGATTTACGTATTACCCGCCCACAACATCCTCCTCCTCCTCTTCTTTCTTTCTTCTTCTATTAAAGTTTTACCTGGATGGACGGGTTACCTGCTTCCCATCCCCCTTCCTCCGTCAATATAGTGTGTGTGTGTGTGTGTGTGTGTGTGTGTGTGTGTGTGTGTGTGTGTGTGTGTGTGTGTGTGTGTGTGTGTGTGTGTGTCTGTGTGTTGACGTGTGCAATATTTTACAAGCTGTGAGTATGGTGGTAACTCACATTAATCTTGGGTTCGATTTTCACTCAGTTCTCGGATATTTCTTTCTTTCCCTTCCTTCTACATGCTGTTCTAAGGCGTTGGTGGTGGAGGCAGTGGAGTAATGAGGATAAGTGTGAAGTGTGTGTGTGTGTGTGTGTGTGGACTGATCTTTGTGTTTAGGTGGAAAAAGAGAATTGTGTTGTTAATTTGATGTCTAACCTTACATATCTGTACACACACACACACACACACACACACACACACACACACACACACACACACACACACACACACACTTCTTCGCTCAGTTTCCTGCCGTGTCGAAATCTCAACACCGCACCGTAAGTCATATCATACACCACTTTTCTGGCCGTCCACCCCTCTCTCTTTCTCTCTCTCTTTCTCTCTCTCTTTCTCTCTCTCTTCTCTTCTCTTCTCTTCTCTTCTCTTCTCTTCTCTTCTCTCTCTCTTCTCTTCTCTTCTCTTCTCTTCTCTTCTCTTCTCTTCTCTTCTCTTCTCTTCTCTTCTCTTCTCTTCTCTTCTCTTCTCTTCTCTTCTCTTCTCTTCTCTTCTCTTCTCTTCTCTTCTCTTCTCCTCTCTTCTCCTCTCCTCTCCTCTCCTCTCCTCTCCTCTCCTCTCCTCTCCTCTCCTCTCCTCTCTTCTCTTCTCTTCTCTTCTCTTCTCTTCTCTTCTCTTCTCTTCTCTTCTCTTCTCTTCTCTTCTCTTCTCTTCTCTTCTCTTCTCCTCTCTCTTCTCTTCTCTTCTCTTCTCTTCTCTTCTCTTCTCTTCTCTTCTCTTCTCTTCTCTTCTCTTCTCTTCTCTTCTCTTCTCTTCTCTTCTCTTCTCTTCTCTTCTCTTCTCTTCTCTTCTCTTCTCTTCTCTTCTCTTCTCTTCTCTTCTCTCTTCTCTTCTCTTCTCTTCTCTTCTCTTCTCTTCTCTTCTCTCTTCTCTTCTCTTCTCTTCTCTTCTCTTCTCTCTTCTCTTCTCTTCTCTTCTCTTCTCTTCTCTTCTCTCCTCTTCTCTTCTCTCTTCTCTCTTCTCTTCTCTTCTCTCTTCTCTTCTCTCTTCTCTTCTCTTCTCTTCTCTTCTCTCTTCTCTCTTCTCTCTCTCTCTCTCTCTCTCTCTCTCTCACACACACACACACACACACACCATCTAATCCAGGCGGCGGGCTATTCTCATTAAACGCAATATCATTTACTCTGCACACCGTACCTAACACCTCCCCCAAAAACTATCCTTCCTGCCTCCCTCACATCCCCTTATCCCCCCTCTGCCTCCCTCCCTCCCTCGGTAACTATAAGTACACGCCGCCCCCGTCGCCACAACGTCGGCGAGCTAATAAAAGCTCAACACAACACAGCACAGCTAACCACACCTTGGCGGGAGAAGGAAACTCCTCATCACGCGCCTCACATCTTGAACGTCGTGCTGGAATGTTGGGGAGCATCGCCGCCACCACCACCACCTCCTCTACCGCCTTCATCTCCTCCTCCACTACTCCCACTGTCACTGTCTCCACCATCGCCTCCTCCACTTTGTTCTTGATCACAACACCATCCTTACAAATACGATATACCGTACGTAAGTAAACACCATAAATACTGAACCAAACACAAACACACACGCTTGGAATAGCCAATGACCTATACAAACACATACACGCACGCGCACTTGCAGGCTGGTTCTGGTGGAGTCCCTCAGGGTGTGATGGACTCCCTCGTATTATCCCACGTGTCCCTGAGTACACCCAACGCCCCTGAGACCTTCACGAGTCTCTGAACAGAACGGTTCGGAACACCGTCACAGATGAGAGTCGTTCAGGACGCCGTCACCGCACACTTATCTTTATCCAGTAAGGGAAAACAACGACTAATTCACCAACCTTCCTATTCCTTGCATAAGAATATTAAATAGGCAATATAATAAAAAATAATAATAATGAGGATAACCCGTCGTTCAGATTTAGCTCCCTGCTGATTCCCTTTCATTCCGCGCGCCGCAGAGCATCACCATAACACACAGGCATTACCGTAAAGCACATCTTTCTGGATCGACAATTTCTTCCCAAGTCTTCGCCTGAACAGCCTCGCTCGGGGCCCTTGATGCTCAGACTAATACTAAATACGGGAAGTTTTTGCGTTAAGAGGCGAGGTGGTGCAGGCAGTTTCACCCTCAAAAGCTTCGTCCCGCCCCGCCCCGCCCCGCCCCTCGTCAAAACGGCACACGAGCTGGCCTAAAAGCTAATACATTTACACTTTTTTTCATACAGACCCGAGCCGTGCATGAGTATTTATTTGCAAATTGTTCCCCAGGGTAGATCGGGGGAATATTATTGATTCAATCGGCTGAGGGACTAAACGTGTATCTGAAAATGGCCGTCAGGTGCTTAACGACGGCGCTTTTCTGGCCTGTAATGGGCGTGATCAGAGCCATTACTGGGCGGGCGTGATTATGCCGGGCCGTCAGGGGGATGCGGAGCGATGTGGGACCAGGAGGACAGGTGTGTGTGAATGCTGACACGTGAACAGACAGCTCCTCATACACCTCCTATAACCGATTATCAACTACCATTACATCATCAACCACACCATCGTCACCATACCATTACTGTAACTACCACTACAACTGTTACATAACTATACCCTCCACCACAACCATCTCCACCACACAAGAAAAGAGTTACATCTCCCTACCACACTACACCACACCGCACACCTCCACTACTAATATTCGTAAGTACATCACCATTTTAACAGTACACCACTTCAGATTATCACCCCAATACACAATCCTTGACACCACCACCACCGCTACCACTACGCACTTTCTCATTTCCTTCCTCCCTCCCCCAAAACACAGTAACACCTTCTACAAGCCTGGCAGTCACATCCTTCCTAACGCCCATCCACCCCCACCACCCCCACACTCACACAGCCGCACTATAACCTCGCCAAATAAACACCATATCAGCCGCATCGCCGCCATTTCGCTGAACTCTTTCGCTTCATTCTCTCCGACACCCATAAAAACCTTCCATAATGCATCGTAAATCGACAAAAGCCAAAGTGAAACATTTTTACATAACAGCTTCACCTGCAAAATTGATACCGGTGTGATCAGGGAGGGCCGCTGTTATGGTGTGGCGGGCGTTCTTTTGTGTGATGCGCTGTTATGCTCGCTGTCCTGCCGCCTGTTGTTTCGGCTACATTAGGCTGTTTTTCTCTGTATATTTTTTTCTTCTTTTGTTGTGGTGGCGGTGATGGTGGTGGAGGCATTGTCTCCTCATTGTTCTCTGTTGGAACGATTTTGTATTTTTTTCCCGTTGTGTTGTGAGTGTTGCTTTGCGGTGGCCCGGTGTGGTCCATGTCCCTCCCACCCACCCTCCCTCCCCTCCCGGTGGTGAGATGGAAAGGAGTCCGGCACTGTTCCACGGTGGTGCGAGGTGCCACACTGTCCCACGGTGATGTGGTGAGAGGTGCCACACTGTCCCACGATGATGTGGTGAGAGGTGCCACACTGTCCCACGGTGATGTGATGTAGGTGAGGTGTGGTGCGAGGTGCCACACTCCACTGCGCCGCGTCAACCACCACCCTCATGACCTTATTCCATCAACAGTCCTGGTGTCGTCGCTCGCCTGCGCTGCGCGCGGTGCCTGCCTCTGCTTTCTCCTTTCAAGGTCATTTTAATATGCGTTGTTAAAGTTCACGCGCCACGCTGTGCTGTGTTGTGCTGCTGCTTTGGTGACCCCATGACGTGACGCTGCATATGGAGCGTCGCGCAGTTTGTGTGCGTGCTGTGGAGCGCGTGCGTGGTGTGTGGTGTGTGGGGCGTGACTGTGGCGTAGTATGGACGGGCACCAGGTGCTTGGTGAGGCAGAGGTCAGACTGACGACTGATTTATGGTGTGTGTGTGTGTGTGTGTGTGTGTGTGTGTGTGTGTGTGTGTGTGTGTGTGTGTGTGTGTGTGTGTGTGTGTGTGTGCGTGCGCATATATATATATATATATATATATATATATATATATATATATATATATATATATATGTATATGTATATATGTGTGTGTGTGTGTGTGTGTGTGTGTGTGTGTGTGTGTGTGTGTGTGTGTGTGTGTGTGTGTAGGTGATCCTGCTTCCTGCCTGTGGTTGTATCGTGCTACCCATTCCTAAGTCAGTCTCCATAATCGTGTTGATCATCTGTACATATATTGTGCACATCTGATAACACACACACACACACACACGTACGTTTCTTTGCTCCTTGTCTCCTCGAATCCACACAACTTTGCAACCATCAAAACACACTCACAACCCTTGCCTCAACACAAGCCTCTACCTACTCCCTTGCCATCACAACCTTCACGTTTCACATCCACATCAAAAATTAAAAAATAAAACGCCCCCTTTCTCCCCCGCCTCTGCAGCGCCACGCACCAGCCAGCCAGCAGCCACCCTCCCTCCACACAACCTCTCATAAACTAAAAGATTTACGCGCCCCACATGTGTACTTCAAAACATTTTATATTATTACCCAAGTTCTAGGTCGCCACTTTAAATGTGAATGAGCTCATCCGGCAACACGGGCTGAGGCAAGGGCGTGAGGGGAAGAGGAGGGGAAGGGGGAGGGGGAGGGAGGAGAGTGAGTGCAGGGAAAGGCGGAGGGAGGGTCACCCAGATGCACCATGATTTACGGAGACGTTTGGAAGCGGTCAGCCATCAGGTGGGTCCCCTCCTGTTTATTAGTGAATTTGGAGGTTCACTGATGAACACGTCAGCACGCGGCGATGTGTGGGACGTGTGTAGTGTTTACGAGGAAAGTAAACAAGCACAGAAACAGTCTCCCACGTTGACGTATGTACTTACACACGCGCGCTGTAAAACATCAAGGGAAGCAGCTTTACAGTGAATGAATGATACACGGGATGAAAAAATAACACTAATCATAATCAAATATACATTTCTGCGAATCCCACCGGCGGGGAAGCCACAGAAGGCACCCAATACTTAAATAAAGAAGTTACCTAAAGGAAGAGACAGCTTAGGATGGTGGGGCACGTAAGCGGGGAGACCACAAGGGGAGCTGTGTGAGAAGGCAGGAAGGGAATATATTTAAAGAGAGAGGAGAGGAAAGAAGAGCAAGCGCCTGGAGTTCAGAGTATCATGCTAATCCAAATAACGATGGTAACTGTCCTGTCTGTCTGTCTGTCCGTCCGTCTTTCTGTCTGCCTGTACCGCTGCCTGCATCTACCACTTGATCTCTACCTTCGCTGCGTCACACGGGAGGCCAAGCGTTCACATCGTCATCTACCTCGCCTCACTCACCCCCTTATCTGTCGTCTCCATAATCCCTCACAACCTATACCTCGCTCTTATCAATAATCTGATAAGCTCGGCTCCTATCGCGTCGTGCCTGTCCAGTGTTAGCTCTCTCTCTCTCTTCTCTCCTCTCTCCTCTCTCTCTCTTTTTCTTTTTTTTCCTCTCTCTCTCTCTCCTGTCATCACCATTCCGTCTGTCAACACGCTCCGCCCTGCCTCCACCGTCACACAGCATCGACACCGGTAATTCATCTATTTTTGAACATGTCGGGGGAGGGGAAGGCGGGCAGGGACGCAGAGTTGATCCGCGCGCTACTGTAATTCTTTAATACATTTTAATGTAAACGAGAATTACAAGGTAATAGTGCGCGGGGCGGAGAGCGGCGGCGGGAGCGAGGGTAATCCGCTCGATCGTCCCATGATTGGACTCGATGCGTTTTTCATTAGCAGATGAACTTTTCATTTTTATGAACACAATATCGTCCATTCCGTTCCATACGAAAAATGCTTTTAAATTTACTGGTAACGTTGTTTGGGCCAATCATGTATGCTTGGCAGTGCGGCGACACAGCTCCCTTGGCAGGGGCAAGCGGCCGGCGAGTCAGGCTGGCAGACCCCTGCTCCCTCCCCCCCGATCCTCCCACCCCTCCGTACCCGCCCGCCGGCCAGGTGTCTGGAGGCAGGTGAGATGTGCCGCTCCCCGCCACCTGCCTGGCCTGGGTCCTCCCTGCTGGCCGGTGGAAGGTGTGGCGTTCCTGGTGCTCGGTGATCCCTGACCCACGCCGTCGCCCACCACCACCACCACCACCACCCACCCTCCACCTCGCAGGGTCCAGCTTCTATCCCGCACTTTCCAGCTTCCACCTCGCGCCACCCACACCCCAACCCACCATCCTTGGCTACCCTGTCTCTATCCTCCACCGCCCACTCCCACCAACTAGTTTCCATCCCGCGCCACCCACTCCACCACCACCACCGCCATCCCTAGTACCCAACTGTCTATCCTCCCACCACTACCATCACACCCCCGTACCGCCCTGCCTCCGCCCATCGTCGCATACGTCCCATACCACGCCTTGTCCCACGCCTTATCCTTCACACACCGCCACCCACACAGACACATCTTCTTCCACACGTTGGCGCCACTCTTCGTCTGCCCCAATCCTTCCTTCCCTCACCCCCGCGCCTCCACTCTCGACCAGCGTCCAGTCTTCGCAGCTCACCCTTGCACGCCCACGCCCCGCCACCCCCACCCCCCTTAGCAGACCAGCGGGTGACCTCGACGAATATGGCGCGATACCTGAGCGGTCTGTTTGTCATTTTTGGAAAGGTGGGCATCCTCGCCTCTACATATAAGATACTGGGAGGAAAATATGATAGTAATGTTTGTGAAGAGCTGTTCCAAATGCAAGATAATACTAGTAGAGGACAAATAAATTACAAGCAGAGTTCAAGGGTCAACATAAGAACATATACATTTAGTGATAACAAAGGAATAGTTAGCCTGAAGGTGTACTCAACGGAGAATTTGTGAGTGTGTATGAAAAGAGACAAGACAGAGTTTGGAGGAATACAAAAATATGTTTGATTATAAAGCTAAGATAATGCCGACACACACTAAAAGGGAAAGTAGAATAAATTTGCAGCTGGAGTCAAGGTCTTTAGTTAATATGTCTCTTCCAAGTCATCTGTAAGCATCTACGTTGCCTATCTGATCCCACTACCACCAACCACCTCACGCTTCCCTCCCTCCACTTCTTACATCCTCAACATCTGTACTATATATGCTCCCCGAACACCACGTCACCACCACCAGGACACAACACTTTCAGAATTAACAGCAAAACGGTAAAGTCTCCCCGCCGTGCTCACGTCAAGACATCCTCACTCCCAGCGTCGCCCACCACCACCACCACCACCACACAGTCCCAAGCCCCGAGGAGACAGTGTGCCGGTGCGCGAGTCCACACACAAAGGACTAAAAACCTAACAAGGCCTGTAGGCCTATAACAAGGTTACTTACCGTAGTAAACTAATTACGTTATATAATTTCACTTAAACGTGAATAGAAAGAATGAACTTCCCCTCTCTCTACATCCTTTCCCGCCAATCTCCACCACCCTGGCGGCCACAGACGCAGTTTTAAGACAGTCAGAGTTGTAAGGAGACGCAAACGATGCAACACTTGATGATATTTAGTCGGATCTTTCATAATTCTAACGGAGGAAAAATTGCCGTGTCTGACATCTTATTTTCAAGTTTACAAATGTTACGGTAGATCAGGGATGTAATCATCATGAGTCTGCTTGACTTATAAAGGTCAAATATAAGATTGAATGACCTCAATTCATCTGCTGTAAATTTACTCGAGACAACCTGTAACAGCCTCTGGACGCGAACAAGCAAACATCTTAAATTCTTGACACAACCGACAGACGTGACCTGAATCACAACTCTGACAGGTAGAGTCTTTCCGGCGGCGTGTTTACTGTTCTCTCAGGAACACAAACACTTTTACTAAGATATATCGCCAATGAAAAATTTTATTATCTAATTGCTGACCAAAAAAATAAAATCCCTTGATAAAAAATGGTGTCCAGGTTTACAAATTAATTTTACATTGTTGCAATATTACAATTATACAAACCACGATTAATTCAGACATTCCTGTGGTAACTTTATTCTAGAAAAAAAATTGATACATCATATTAAATTCAGTCCCAAGCAAGACTTTACCTTTATCTTGTGTATGCCAATGTAAGGTTCAGTGCACAGTTCAAGATGTGTGACCAGCGCCATGAACAAGTGTTGCCAAAAGATAAACAAATGGCACTGTGCCCTATGTGTTGAAGGGAAGGTTTGTGATAACATTGGATATTTTTCGGACACGTTAATGTAAGTCGGTCATTGGTCACTCCACGCACATCCGTCCTACTCCTGCGCTGCGCTCCTCACCTCCCACGCAGTCCTATGATTCACAATAACCAAAGTAACATCCTTCTCCGCAGACTCCACAGTGAAGCCCCATGTTTGAGGGTGCACGAGGCCCCACAAGTGTACTACCAACATAAAACATTCCCTCAACTTACGTCGCACCACCACCACCACACCATCAATACGCAGATAATCGGTGCAAATAAGGGACGGTAGACATATATGTACGTATACCTTCCGTGTGTACGTATATATAACTTCAATCCTGCTTCCTGTACATAACAGTATAACGTGGAACAACAAACACCAGCTTATCCCATTACATACACACCAGGACAACACGTGTGACCCCGCCAAGCCTTCCTACTGCCTGGGCTTTGTAATCAACATTCATCAATAACCGTTAACGCCTAAGGATTGGCTAAACATCAGCTACAATCACACACGTCAAGTCCAGCACAAACAAGCTTTACAATCACCACCTCACACCTGTATCGCGTCCAATCAGTCACACTTAGGGGAGTCAGGTAAGTTCAAAGAAGGTGGTACAGCTCATTAATAAGTCCTACAGGTGATGTGAACAAGGTGTATTCATGGGAGTACATAACTATAACAGTAACAGAACATTTCAAGTCTTAACCTATAATAAATAAAGTAAATATATCCATAACAGAGAACCGGAACGACTTACGAGACATTCTTCAACACCTCAGGAATCCATCTTATTGCCAAAGTGCCAAATCATAAGTAAAATGTAACTTTGATGGAAGAAATTATTATGAAAAATATTAAAATACCTAAAAAGTAGACGACAGAAAGTAGATAGCAACAGCCGCCGCCACCACCGTCCACCATATATTTATTACCAAACGCCATTCACTTTACACGGTTTTTCCTCCTTTTTTTTGGTCGCAGCTCTTCAACTGATGGCCTCAAAAAACATTACATGATAAAAATTTTCCTCGAACATTTTTATCAAAATTTACTTTCTATAACATTCCCATCATTCTTCATGGTTACGTTATGGTGTGACTGTACCACAACCACAACCACAACCACCACCACCACAGCACGCCCCGCCCCGCCCCGCCCCGTACAGCCTATCATTGTAGTGTAATTTGATGTCCAAGTGAATCAATTATCGAGACACACTTTTGGGGACAGTCTGCCTTGCCTTGGTTTACATCGATTGACTAACTGACTCTCTCTCTCTCAACACACACACACACACACGGTAACTCTATCCTATACGTGACCTTTA
>JAXIVD010001206.1:38035-48035 GCA_036785275.1 Cancer borealis
CCCACCTGTATAAGATCGTAACTATAATTTCATACCACCTGCCAGCTCCTCAGTCCCAAAAAGACACATCCTACTTCACTACCTGCCTCTGATTGAAGGGTGTTTTCTTTTCTTCTTGTGAAACGGTTTGAGTCGGAAATGGTCTGACTACCAAAGAGACTGGTGCAGAAATATCTTGAGTATGAAATGTCTTCCGTACCTATCGTCTGAGTATCAAATGACCTGCTCCCGTTACAACTTCAATATCCCTCCACTATACATAGAGAAGAAAGTGCAACACAAGTAAAGATTTTCACAATGGCACTAGATTTTTTTTTTTTTTCTTTTCAATCGCACTTATTTCATTTACGTTTCTCCCAATGCCTATACAAGAAACAGTTTAGCATTTTCAATTATTTTTTTGAAAGGTTCTGTTTGCCATGAAAGTTTAAGCACCTCTTTCCTCTCTTCTTCAGTATATCACCTGCCTCATCCAATAGCCTCAGCGTTTTTCTCTCACCCTCTACTCCTATTCCCACTTCTAATATATTTTCCTCCCCTCCTCTCTTCTCTTCTCTTCCTTTACCTCTCCCTCTCCTCTCCTCTCCTCTCCTCTCCTCTCTCTCCCTCCTCTCCTCTCTCTCTTTCTTCTCTTCTCTTCTCCTCTCCTCTCCTCTCTTCCCTTCTCTCCTCTCCTCTCTCCTCTACTCTCAAAAAAACTCCCTTAACCCTTGACCTCATCGCCTCAGGATTCCATAGGGGAGAAACCAAATAAAATATTCACTCCTCCCTCCTCCTCCTCCTCCTCCTCCTCCTCCCCTCCTCCTCCTCCTCCTCCTCCTCTCCTCCTCCTCCTCCTCCTCCACACAAGAAATTCTATTGGTTAATGCAAATTGAATAGTGAAGAAAGACCAAATAGGAATATTATGCAAAAGGGTGAAGGACAGTGATTTTTTTTTCACAACATACAAATTTAACATCTTTTTTTTCATTTATTAATATCATTATTATTATTATTATTATTATTATTATTATTATTATTATTATTATTATTACTAGTATTAATTCACAGCCTCGTTTACCAATTTCAATTTTTCTTCACTTTCCTTGAAATTTCTCTCACTCTAGCCCTCGAATACCGATCCAGCCTTTTACTATTTACTCTTATTTCTTCCTCCTCCTTTGCATTCCTCCACTTCAACTTATCATCAACGGGTCAAGTATTAGAGCTGTAAATGAATACTGAAAGGAAGGAAGGAACGGGAATGAAGGAAGGAAGAAAAGGAGGAAGGAAGGAAGAACGGAAGGAAAAGAGATAAGAATGAAGGAAGAGGGAGAGGGAAGGAAGAAAAGGAGGAAGGAAGGAAGAACGGAAGGAAAAGAGATAAGAATGCCAAGGAAGAGGGAGAGGGGGAAGAAAAAAGTTGATGAAAAAATAAGCACTTAAAGAACGGGAGGGAAGAAATTCAAGGAGAGAGAGAGAGGGAGGCAGGAAGGGAGGGAGGGAGAGAGGGAAGGAAAGAATAAAGCAGATGAGGAACGGGAGAAAAGGCAAATCAAGTAAAAAGAAGAAGGAATGAGAGGAAAGAATGGAAGAAATTTGGGTGGATAGGAAAGGCTGGGATGAGAACGAAGAGAGAAGGGAAAGAAAAGATGAAAAGTAAAGTAGGAAAAGCGAAAAGATTAAAATAGATTAGATAAAAGTGAAAGAGGATGGATAAAGGAGAGGAAATCAATTGAAAAAGAGAGAAAAAGAGATAAAAGAAGAGGAAATAGAAGAGAAAAAGGACAAAAGGAGGAAGAAAATCAAAGGAAACGATAAAAAGATGGAAAGAAAAGAAGGAAAGATAAAAGAGAGAAGGAAGTAAATAAAGAGAGAATAGAAGAGAATCAAAATAAAAATAAAAAGTGGGAAGGAGGATGATAAAAAAGAGAAGAGAAGAGAAGAAAAAGAACAAAAGGATTATCCTATGTCTTGAAGGATGAAGGATAGATTAGTCTTCCTCCCAAGGACCTCTCTCTTAGGACCTCAAGGGACTCTTCCTCTTCCATCCTATTCCTTTTTCCTCCAGTCTTCCTCTTTCCTCCCTTAATAATTTTTCTTCCCTAACATTATCTTACTTTCTCCTCATCTTCATCACCTTTCCTCTCCCATCTCCCTTTCTCCTCTAGTTTCATCTCTTCCCTCTCTTACACTCCACTCAGGATAACTCTATTAACTCTCTCTCTCTCTCTCTCTCTCTCTCTCTCTCTCTCTCTCTCTCTCTCTCTCTCTCTCTCTCTCTCTCTCTCTCTCTCTCTCTCTCTCTCTCTCTATTTATTTCCTTTCATCAGGCCATTCTATATCCGTCATCCCCTACCTCCCATACCCTTCCCTAACCCTCCTCACCTCTCCATCTCCTTCCCTAACCCTCCTCACCTCTCCATCTTCCCGTCATTCCTCACCTCAGCCTCTATTCCCTATCCGTATTCTCACTTCATCCATCATTCAAGCCTCTTTCCATCCTTAATCCCTGCCTTATCCCATGTCCTCTCTTGTCTCCGTTACGACCTTGCTGCCTTTCCTTTTCAGAGTCCCAAATAAATCAGAGAACGACGTCCTTCCACTTTTCACCTTAATTCAACTTTCTCGACCTGTCTCCACCCTCCACCCCCTTCTCTTCCTCCTCCTCATCCTCCTCCTCCCACACGACAAAGGACAAGGGAGGGAAGGGCAGGGACACAGGTCAGGTGTAAGACATGGCACAAGGCAGTTAAGCCAGTTAGGGCTCCGATCCATCCACTTTTAGACAACAACCTACTCAGGGCAAGGTGGATATATGGGTCCCTTGGTGGAGTTTTGAAAGAGAGACACCCATTAGAAAGATAAAGGAGGCGGCTGTATACTCGTGCATCCGTCTCGCAGCCTCTCTGTCTGTCTGTCTGTCTGTCTGTCTGTCTGTCTGTCTGTCTGTCTGTCTGACCAGTCCACGAGAGAGCCCTATGTCGCGGAGGTACTACAAACATTGACCTGGTGTGGTGTGCTTGAAGGAGAGAGAGAGAGAGAGAGAGAGAGAGAGAGAGAGAGAGAGAGAGAGAGAGAGAGAGAGAGAGAGAGAGAGAGAGAGAGAGAGAAGAGAGAGAGAGAGAGAGAAAGGTGAAGAAGGAGCATCTTGCCAGTCTCCAAAATTATGAAACATGAGACGTAAAAAAAATAGAACAATTAAGAGAGTAAAGAAGAAGCACATGTCGTCTGTCTGATTTACGTCAGCTTACATAGCGACTGCCAGCCACCCACCCAGCCAGCCAGCGGCGAGGCAGCGGGAGAAGCAGCATGTGTCCGCGTGTGTGTGATAGTTACAAGGTACTTTGTCGCACGCCTCACCACATAATACCTGGGAAAGAAGAGGTGCGGAAGACACTAATTTAACGGGAGAATGAATTTAAATGGTGTACGTTTATCTCTCTACATCTTAACGCTACTCTCCAAAACTAATCCAGCCTCGTATTTCATTGTCCTCCTTCTCTTCTTTCTCCTGTTCCTCCTCCTCTTCCTCCAACAAACAGCTATCTTAGGGCCGAAAGGTTTGTTGTTGTTTGTTGGTTTCCTTGTATTCCTTTTCATTCCTCCTTTCTCACAAACAACCTAGTGATTACTACTGTTATTGTAATGTTTCTCTTCTCGATACTCCATCCAGCACGCAGACATAACATGCCACTCAACAGGTTTCCGATAACGTGAAGCGAAAGTAACGAAGCAGCTTTTCAAAGACAGGAGAGACGTGAAGGAAGAACGAGGAGGTAAATTCAATCATTGTTAAAGTCTTCTTTCGTTCGTTCTCCAGTTTCCCAGAGAAGGAAATAAAAATAAAGATAAAATAAAGAGAAAGCGAGGATAGTAAAGCTAAACACAAAGAGGAAAACAAAAGAAGGTTGCTCTCAGGGGTAAAAGTTGTATGCAGACGGATGGAAGTGTGTCTGTGTGTGTGTGTGTGTGTGTGTGTGTGTGTGTGTGTGTGTGTGTGTGTGTGTGTGTGTGTGTGTGTGTGTGTGTGTGTGTGTGTGTGTTTGGGTACGTTAAGTAAAAGCATAACAAGCGAAAAGTCTTAGGAATTGTCGCCTCACATTTCACTATTTCCTCGATACTCAAACCATTAATTATTACATGGCATACTTATCTAACACATACTATCTACACTGTTTATGCATCACTTTATCTGTCAGACTATCTATCTATTAATTAATTCATTTATCTATATATCTATCGGTCTATATATTTATCTAACAATTTATCTATTTATGAAGCAATCTATCTGTATCTATCTGTTATACAAGTGTCTTACCTTTCACACACACACGCACACACACACACACACACACACACACACACACACACACACACACACACACACACACGAACACAGAATGACATCCCTTCCACTTCATTACATTTACTGCCTCGATTAAAGCCTCATGTTTGAATTTCATAAATGGAATACACTCACTGCAACTCCGTCCTTTTCTCCCTCCTTGTATATATATAATAACCTTGATCCTTTTCCACCCCTTGACCGTACGTACTCCTTGCCATGCATTAATGTTCCTTGTTTAAGCAGCCTTTCCTTTCGTTACCCCTTTGAGGCAGGTACAAAAGGCCAGACATTCGATACCTTCTCCCCTGCCTTCCTTCCCTCTCCTCTCCTCCTCCTTCCCTCCCTTCATCCCGTGCCTGTGTTTGACCCGTTTACCCTTGGTCCCGGCGCTGCTACCTTGATCCTCGCGTGTTTGCTTTTGTGCATGTCATATCTGCAATGACTGGGAGGAAGAGAGGCGAGAGAGACAAAGATGAGGCGAGGGTTCAAGGAGGTAATGAGGGGAATGAGGATAGGATGAGTATGTAAAGTAATAAGGTGATAAATGGAATGAAAGATAGATAGATAGATAGAGAAAGAGAAAGAAAGAGAGAGAGGCTTAACAAATCAATCAAAAAAAATCAGCGTAATAGACAGACGGAAAAGAGAGAAGATATGAGCTTAAATCATGATAGACAAGAAAATATAAAAAACAGGTTTACCAAAGGATACTCTCATAAACAAAGACACAAGTGCGCTAGTAAACAAACACACAAACAAGAATACAAACACTATGGTGGAGGTCAGCTAGTGGAAGGAAACTGGCAAAAATAGGGAAGGAGATAGAAATAAAGGTAGAAGAAATAGAGAAATGGAGAAGAAAGAAAACAAGAAAGTAAGTAAGAAGCTAGAGAAAATACATGACCAAACACACACACACACACACACACACACACACACACACACACACACACACACACACACACACACACACACACTCCTTCATCACTTCTCGGCCTCCTAGAATTCAATAGGAGACTTGCCTGACAAAGAGACAAACAGACCCACCTTCTTGCAGTCTCACAGATTTACAAAAAGTCACGCACGCTCAGACTAAAAGCGAGGCCAACCTGCATACTGACTGACTGACTGTTTGCGGACTGAATGACTGACTGACTGACTGACTGACTGACTGATTAACTGACTGACAAACTGACTGACTGACTGATTGACTGACTCTTTGCTCACTGAATAGCTGACGTGACTGACTGACTGACTGAAAGTGAAGAATACTAAAGTCCTGAAAAAAAGACTGATGAAAACAGTAAATTGCAACTATGATTGAAATATTAGATTTCCTCAACTCTACCGATCTTTCTTATGGCTCACTCTACACTCTCTCTCTCTCTCTCTCTCTCTCTCTCTCTCTCTCTCTCTCTCTCTCTCTCTCACTCACACTCACCCACACTCCCTCCTCTCTCTCTCTCTCTCTCTCTCTCCTCTCCTCTCTCTCTCTCTCTCTCTCTCTCTCTCTCTCTCTCTCTCTCTCTCTCACACACACACACACACACACACACACACACACACACACACACACACACACACACACACACACACACACACACACACACACACACACACACATACATACACACACACCCACACACATCATCAGCTTATCCTTCAGCGCTTTAATAACCAACTCTTGACAACATTATCATGGAAATTCTCCTTTTGATCACCCACACAGTCTTTCCCTCCCACCTTACCTCACCTCCCTCCCTCCTTCCCTCCCTCCTTTCCTCCCTCCCTCCCTATCACCATCCCATCTTCTTTACCTCCCTAATAGCCTTCGTCACTCTAACTGTTCTCATTACGGTTGTATTTTCTGTTTTAATGGGATACTGAGAAATCTTTTTATACGTCAAGGTCTGGAACCGCAATTAGGTTATAAATGATAATAAAAGCAATTTATGTATTGGAGTGGTCTTGGTGTGTGTTTGTAGCCCTTGGTGTGTTTACTGCCTTGGTTCTGACCGACCCTAGATCCAGCTGGTAATTTGTCAACTGAGCAGGGCAAGAACTGTAATGTTTATGTGCTATTTTTCAGTAAGGTTTGGTACCGTATTTCCTGTTGTTTAATGACTATACAATATGATACGACTATTTCCCAATAAAATAGAATGAGTAATACCATTGCGTGTATTACTGTTAAGTTAAGACCATGAAACAAAAACGATTGAGGATAAAGAACGGAATGGAAAAGACTAATCCACTCCACTCGGCTAACATTTTCCTGTAATTCAATAAAAAAGAGAAGAAAAATTGTCCACATTTATTTCATTAGACCTAATAATGCTTATGGACTTTCTGGGAACTGTAGAGCCCCTAACCAGCTGCTCATGTTGCCTAATGGCCTCAACTGACCCAGCTAATGGACGGCATGAAGGTGATATTATAGCCACTCAGTGTATTGTGAAGAGTGGAACAGTGAGACCCTTGCCACATCCACTCACCCATCCTGATATACATCCCATTCCTGTGTCTGTTCTTTTATTCTTCTTCAACCTGTTTTTGTATATCTATTTTGAGGTCCTTGATTATTCTTTTTGTCCTCCTCCTACTGTCTTCTTCCTCTTCCTTTTATCTTCCTTTCTTTTCTCTTCCTTTCCTTTCCTTTCTTCTCCTCTGTCCTACGCCTCCTCCTCCTTCTCCTCCTCCTCCTCCTCCTCTTCATCTTCACATCCTCCTCACACAGCAAGGTTCCAGATGTCAATAGAAAATAAAAATCACGTTATCAATGAAAATATGACGGGAAAAAATAACTAACGCCACATTTTCTACTGCGTCAAATGGGAAAAAAAAAAAAAAACTGGTATTACTTTCACACTTTAACTTATATATTTTATTTTCCGCTGCAAGAATCAAAATACGATGTAATCCATGAAGGAGGAATTATTATCATTTAACGCTAATCTATTCTACACTTTTTTTCTTCTTTTTTTTAATCCTGGACGTAGGAATTTTAATATGATGATTTAAAAGAGCGAGAAAAAAAAGTGTTCAGTGATAGGCATTTCACTTCTTTTACTTAATGGATTTCTAACGCGCTTCGTGATTTGAGTGGAACTTCCTATTTTTTTTATCCGATATATATAATTTTCAGTCATTGACTATCATTATTTATTTTGCCATCAATGTTTCGTGATGTTACTTCTATGACTGCATATGTGTATGTGTGTGTGTGTGTGTGTGTGTGTGTGTGTGTGTGTGTGTGTGTGTGTGTGTGTGTGTATGCACGTGTGATACTATTTAATGAGAAGCTATCTATCTATCTGCTCATTTCCTCGATGGACCCAAACTTGTGTCTCATTAACATTCATCTTCAAGCCATTTCCAAGAGAACCGAGCCAAACTTTGACCTTTACTACCCTACCTAAGGAACCACCCAGCCAGCAACCCTTACTACCTTACCCAAGCAGCCAGCCAGCAACCCAACTACCCTGACCCTAATATGCTATGTGAGTCTCAAATTCAAACCAAGAAATAATTTTAGAATACATCATTAACATCGTCCTAATTACTATAACAAGACAAGTAGTATTAATCATCACTAATACTGCAATTATCCGTTATTACTACTTTTGTTGTCATCCTCATCATTACAAGGACCAGCAACACTATCACCGCAGCAGCATCACCAGTAAAGAGAATGTGTCGTCCAATTCTACCCATGGAAGGCAATAATAGCAATAATAATAATAATAATAAAGCAAGCACTAAGACCACCACAATCACCACCACACTCACCACCAACAACAGCAGCAATAGCAACAACAATAGCACATCACCATTATCATTTAATCACCCCCGTCAATACATTACCACGAATGCAATAACAGACCATAACCCTTTTTTCACCTACCCCAAAACAGCTACAAAATCAGTGTCGCGCAACAATCCAACATTTGACGGGACTTCATTAAGCTCTAATATAACACCTGAAGTAAATAAATGTGGCACCATAATATAAATTTAACGCGCACTACTATTTGTGAACCGTGAAGCTGGTGCAGTGATGATGGGTGGTGGTGGTGGTGGTGGTGGTGGTGGTGGTGGTGGTGGTGGTGGTGGTGGTGGTGGTGGTGGTAATGGTACACCCAGCAATGGCTCAGGTGTACGGTGCTTACCTGTCCCTAATCAGTATCGCTTAATTGGCAGTGAATGGCCGGGCCCGCGATACAATTATACATGGAGAAACAAGGGCAAGAATGAATACAATATAACGTGGTATCTATTCTATCAATCTACATTATAGTATTCCAAGATAAACAATGAAATGTATGCCACAGGAAGCTCAATAGATAGAAGTATAAAAGTTATTAAGTAAATAATGTTGTTGACCAAATCATCGCCTATAACTAACACACCTTTACGCCAGTGATTATCAATGTGAGTCAGTTAAGTGTTTATTACTTCATCATATAGTCCAGCACTGACACAAAATAGGAAATGGAAAATGTAGGAAAGTTGGTGGAGAGTCTTACAGTTTATAAAGAAAATGCAAAACTATGGAAAAATGGTAATGGGAGTGAGCACATACACCTACTCGTCTGCATAATTCCATTCCTCTCTTACCATCCTCCTTCCTCCATCATTTTAAGCTACAAACAAGTCATAGAAAGACCAACTAAGTCATCCCAACACCAAGGTTTTTTTAGCTCCCTCCCTTCCTCCGGTGCATTTATACTTGAACAGACATAGACGGAAGAAAGGTCACGAAGCCATCTCAGGGTTCAGACATTTTTCAGGGCAGTCTAAGAAGAGCGATGAACCTGCTTCCGCCAGAGATGGGTGCCTGGGGGCTCCCGCACGAACACTTAGGCGGATGGTAGCTCTCCTTGGCCTGCTTTTATCACGAGAGGAAGGCAAGCAGGAAAGCAGAAAAGAAAAGGTGATGGAGGAGAAAAAGAAAACGGACAAGAGAGACAAACTGACCGAATAAAATGTCTTGAAGAAGAATCAGGTTTATCATCTTTGTTTTTTCTTTTTTTTTTCTTTTTCTTCTTTTCGTTTTTCCCTCCTCCTCCCACTCGCCCTCTCCCCCTCCCCTCTCCTCCCCCCTCCCCCTCTTCCTCCTTCTCGCCCTTACTAGCGAAGGTTAGTCAAACACAAAGTTATAAGTGTTGACAGTCTCCGTCTTCCACACTGAGCCTGAGCCCCACATCCTCCGTGTTCTCAGATCGGCAGCTGACTGACTCGTCGCCTCTCGGGTAATATTCATCCCAGTTCATGTTTCTCAAATGTTTCACTTAAACTCAATTAAATGAAAAGAGAATGCAATTTGCGTTTCAGTCTTATGAGTTCTGAACACTGTGTCGCTAGGAATACAAAACTACAAGGTTCCCCTACAAGTGTGCGATGATAACTCAGCCATAAAAAAATGCCTATAATATATACATACTTCGTCAGGTACATTTTTTTTTATCGGTCCAGTTGTGGATAAGAATAAATATGAAGGAAAAAAAGAGACAACAGGATTATTGTATTTTTCCACTGAGGGAAAATGTTCCTTTGTGTGTCAGACATAAACATGCATATATCGCCGCTTATTGATTGTCCGCCAGATGCTGAACACACAATAGCCGCTGCCTTATTACACAGACAAAAGACGTTGAGCACGTCCTTTG
>JAXIVD010001206.1:53035-55535 GCA_036785275.1 Cancer borealis
AATGCAAGTTGAGACGTTTGTGATGTCTTCAAGGTGAAAGCACACCAGCTGTTCAACGCCACTGAGCAGCCAAGGTGAACATGTGAACAACACATGACGGGCAGCCACTGTGTGCACACAAAGGACTGAGTTACTCACGTACACCCATTCCCGACAAACCACGTAAAATATTAAACTATTCCACTACAACCAATCATGGAAAGAAGCGCTGCAGCCAAGATAACACCCACGTAATGTCAAGCGACACGCTAGTGGTAGTGGTGGTGGTGGTGGTGGTGGTGGTGGTGGTGGTGGTGGTGGTGGTGGTGGTGGTGGTGGTGGTGGTGGTGGTGGTGGTGCTGCTGCTGCTGCTACTGCCTAACCTCGAGACCTTTCTCCGAGCCGTGCTCAAGGCTGTGCTCAGGCAGGCCGGGCTGGCCTCCCTGCTGGGTCGATACAATAGCGAGTGCCTACTTACGTTCATCTATTACCTCTAGAGGGAAACAACCCTTTGGTGAGACACATAAGTTACCAGTTACGATGCTTGCCAAGAGAGAGGCATTTCTGAGCCTTGAAGTTTTCGTTTTCACTGGACGTGAACACTGTGGTTGCCTGGTATCGCAGCGGCAGCGATAAAGTTACGATAAACAAATAAGTCATCAGAAATTTCTTCCGCATCAAGCATCCGTGTTTCACGTCGCCAAAAACGCTAACAAAGAAACAAGTGAATATTTATTGTAATTACAACAACACCAGCTGCTAAGCACCTGCCTCAAGACTATGTTCACAACAGCTGTGCCTTAATATCTGGTGACAGTGTCATAATTGCACTTACATTGCTGTCCAAGTAACAGTTATATTGCAACCAAGGCTGTTTCAAAGCACACGTTGCCCGTCAACAAGGTACAAACAAAATTACTCTTAAAAGACCCGCCACACGGAATAGCCTCGGTGTTCGCAAATCAACACAAACATTTGATCAGTTTCCTCACACACGGATACACACAATGCATGAGAGGCCCCGAGGAACATCATGATGTGTTATGTATGACTCTCCACACGGTTTGATCAACACCTATCGCGAACTTTTTAAAATTCAGTTCAATGTTCGGTCATCCAAATAATCTCACATCAGTCTCCAGTAATGTTAAAACATCACTTTTCGCTGCACGATCCTAACCAATAAGGGCGTGATTCAGATAAACCAAAGAGAACGCCAAAGACCACTTACCTTGGCCTCCTTCTCAAATAAAGGTGCACACCAAACAATACCATAAAGTTTTACCTTGCGTGGTGCGGCGTGGTGGTGGCGGCGTGCGGGTGTGATCCTGGGAACCGGGAGGCACAAGGCAGGACGTGGGGATGAAAGCCGTGCGGCGGTCGGAGGTTCAACACGGAGGCTGAACATTCTTACAAGCGGCAGCTTCACCCCGACGCCTCGCTGTGCCGCCCGAGCCCTTGTAGATGGTGTTCCTCCCGTCTTGGGCTGTAGATCCTCCAGGAGTAAACGATTTATTTGCGTTGCACTAACAAAGACACACTGTAGTTCTTGTTCTGGTCCCATTAGACACAAAGGGATATTTACAACGCTATCAAGTCACCATCGGCCCTACAGACAGGTTTGGCTGCGCAGGGAGTAAGAACACACTGGAGTAGGTGAGGGTGTTGCAGCGGGCACCCTCATCAAATTCCACCAGTCTGCGGCCCATGCACTCCTGCGGAAAGAGAAAAATCATTACAATGTGAAGGAGAATCTGTAAGAAAGAAATAAAAGAAAAGATGAAAAAAGAAAGGAAACTATAAAGAATGAAAGAAAAGTTACAAGAAACTGAAGCTGAACCAAGACATTTCTAAAAACAACACACGTCTATCTTTGTATTCTCAACTTCCTCTTAAGAATTCCTCCACAGATACCAATGAAGAAGCAAGACTCACTGTATCATGCATATCATCACATAAATAAAATAGCCAAACCCTAACATATCGGTGGTGGTGGTGGTGGTGGTGGTGGTGGTGGTGGTGGTGGTGGTGGTGGTGGTGGTGGTGATGGTGGTGGTGGTGGTGGTGTTTGTGGTGGAACAGTCTGTCAGGGGAAAAACCAGACGATTCCCTTTAATAGTATGTGCAGAGAAAGACAATGCTTGGTATATACGTCCAATCGACACAGGAAAACAGCTTTAGATGGCGACACAACATGGTTAAGACCTGTAAAAAACATGTCCATCCCCAACCCAACAAGATCCAAATGTTTTCTCACCACCACCATTGACCACCACCATCGACCACCACCACCACCACCACCCCATCTATACGACGCTCAAGAAGGAACGGAAAAAAACAAACTTAAAGTGGAAGCAGCTTCAAGGACCACCTTAACGATCCTCGCTCAACTGCACTGGGTCACTGTAACGACCTTCCCAACTTATAGAGCTACATACCACCACACACAACTATCCCACAGCATTGCCTACCCTTCCCTTCCCCCGCGCCCCCAAAATACTTACCCACACTCGAGTTTCCT
>JAXIVD010001206.1:60535-73035 GCA_036785275.1 Cancer borealis
CACGGCTACTGCATCGCCCTCGTATATATAGTCAGCCAAAGTAAAGTGTGTTAGACGGGTATTCATGTATTGCTACAACCCTGTTTACGTGTAGATAAGGTGCTGGGTTGGTGGGTCTATCCCTCATTAGTTCGTAAGCTTATTATTGTATTAAATATTTGTTCTTAAAGGTTGATATTATAATGTACTATATTTATTATTTGGTTGATTATATTAGATGAAATTTCACACAATGCGTTTCAACAGCTACGCTACTAATCATCACAACACCATTTTCATCACAACCTACCACTCACCACCACCAGTCACCACACACCCGGTCTCCTCACACTCACACTCCACAAATCACAGCACACTTTGCAAATAGCACTCACCACACCCACACACACACACACACACACACACACACACACACACACACACCATCAAGGACCAAGTTATCATCAGCATGTATCTTCCTCCCCTTCACAAACACCAAGCCTTTCCCCTGAAGCAGAACGTGTAGCAAAGGACACCACATCCCCACCACCACCACCACTACCACCAATTAAACCCTTGCCGTGGGCTTCTACAATTTCTTGCGTCATTAGTCCCAATTAAGCAAGCTGTTATTAGTCACCCATGAAGGAGGAGTAAGCAGGAAATTAAAGGAGTAAGGGAGAGAAAGGAGAAAATTGGACTTAAGAGAAAAGAAACTATAAATATCACACAAGAGAAGAACGGAAAGTAGATAGCGGGGGAAACAAATCGTGAAGAAGAAGGAAGAAGAAGAAGGAGGAGGGGGGAAGAATGGAAGAAAATCAGAAGAGGACGAGAGGAGGGAGGCAAAGAGTTCGTTGCAAGGGAAGGAAGGTCTGAGTCAGAGGCGATTATATCAACCGTAACTTGCACCTTTCCTGCCCCTGTGCCTGAAGTAATGGGATAACACACATTAGCCTCTCTCTATTAACCTCTCTCCTCCCCTGCCACCCTTTGCTAGAGGAGACAGGAGGGGCAAAGGCAGGGAGATTGTCAAAGGAGCACGGGAGAATTCTCAAAGTTTCCCGCGCCACGTCAACCCTCCCTTCGAAGTCCCACAACAACGCAGCGTCAACTATCGAAGCTCCGAACACCATTACAGTAGTCAAGGAAAATGTATCTAACCTATAAAACACTCCATTCCAGTACCACATTGAAACACGCAGAAGGGAATGTAGGTTCATTCTTCCATACATTAGTTAGGTTCATATGAGGGAGTTTATATACATCGAGTGAAATCAGAAGTTAATATCAGTTGTCGATCACGTATAAATTCATTTGACATTTTTCCCGCTTCCTACTGGTTTGAAACTTTCGCCAATTACAGTAATTATGCTTCTGGAAGTGTCTAGCATATTAAGATACTGTATTCCGTCAATCAGACAGACAGACAGACAGACAGATACACGATAGAGCAGACATAACAAAACGCACTGACACTCGGTACCGCTGTCGTCAATGTATGATGTAGCTCTATGCATTAAATCCTGTTTTGAAGATTATTATATCGTTATACATTTTTCGACCTGGCATAAGATAAACTATTTTTGCCTAATCTGACAAAAGTACGAGTATTTCCTCTTCACTTGCCATGCCTGTAATGACTCAAGATGTGGGAGCCTCTGATGATATGAAAGATAATTCCACTACTACTTTCCACTGTGACTGATGCATAACAAGTAACATTCGATGAGCATCTTGAAATCTTATTCTTGTCGCATTGTGGTATAATGCGTTAAAGCCTAATAGCCTACTTGTAATAATTTATTCATGGGAGTGAGCAGCTCTCTTAGCATCCTTCCCACAGGCCTGCAGCAGATGCATCGTACTATTATACATTACTGCAGATTCCTGGTGTGTCGCTGTTGTCAAGCTTCATTTAGATCAGTTTAATAAAGGAAATACGTGGATACTCAAATTATATTATTAATGAACCTCAAAACCATAAATGTAGCCACGTATGAGAATCGAACATTTAAATTTTTGACGTGATGTGTGTGTGTGTGTGTGTGTGTGTGCGTGTGTATATATATATATATATATATATATATATATATATATATATATATATATATATATATATATATATGTGTGTGTGTGTGTGTGTGTGTGTGTGTGTGTGTGTGTGTGTGTGTGTGTGTCTGTGTGTGTGTGTGTGTCCCTCAACCCCCCCCCACCTACCTAAAAAAAAAAACGCTTACCTCAATAACATGAACTGTGTTATAAATACAAAATCTCGTGGTCTGAGGTATTTTTTATTTGTATATTTTTATTGAGTTGGATGAGGTGGAGAGACGAGGTGACGTGTGGTGTCGGGATGGCAATATTGTTTTGTTGTCCCCCACACGCTAAACATTTTCAGCGCACTGCTACTCACTCCTCTCGCTTCTTTCATGTACGAAAATGCAGGTCAACAGAGAGTTAAGTAAACACTCGAAAGAGATCGACGTTACAAGGCGGACCTGCTCCCGGCAAGCGAGCAGCACGGCAAACAAAATCTAATAACAGACACCAGGCACTGAATATTAACTGGCGGGCGACGTGAAGCTCACAGCGAGGCACATTTCTACGTTGTTTGTTGCCAGGCGAAGGTCTAGTACGATTACTTTCCCAACTGCTGCCCCCGGTGGCATGAAATGATTAATTATTTTACCCTAATCCAACGAAAGTACGTTTATTTCATCTTCATTTGCCTTGCGTTATCTACACCACTCTAATATAGTACACTCCTTCAACATATTAAGGTTAGATTACAATACATTACTTGTTTTCTTCCTGGAAAGAAAAAATGTAGTATACTCGGTGATTCTCAGTCAACCACACGAAAGTAAACTGACTTCCTGCACGGCAAGTAGAAGGTGCAAGGCAATGAAACAAACATTCTCTTCCTTCCCACCTCATCACGCGACGAGGAAGGGAACACAAGCTCACTTACAGTTATGGGAATCTTTTCATGGTTGGTTTATTTATATTTTGTCTTGTTTTGATTAATGGCTTCTTGTAGATAATCTAATATGGTGCTTTAGTCAATCACTCTCCAGATAGTAATAATAGGAAACAGCAATTGCCAGATAATAGTCAAATAGTCTCCTACGACCAGCAGGGGACCATACATTGACGGCGTCCTTCACACAAAGCAGGTGCTTGGCGTCAGCATGGAGGGATCCCCAGGCCTGAGCCTACCACTCACAGGCTTGCATCTCCCTCCCTTCCGGCTGCTGACGTCATAACTACCTGGTTACAATAAGCAGAACACACACACACACACACACACACACACACACACACACACACACACACACACACACTACATGAAGCAAGCATTCCCTAAACTGTGAAAACGAAGAGCTTACAAAAGTATTTAATTGAAGAAAGCATCGAGTGAAACCTGATAGGAGGTGTTTTGATAAGTCACTTTTTATCACGCTTC
The DNA here is from genome assembly GCA_036785275.1 of Cancer borealis. Taxonomy (NCBI): domain Eukaryota; kingdom Metazoa; phylum Arthropoda; class Malacostraca; order Decapoda; family Cancridae; genus Cancer; species Cancer borealis. Next base: position 63,984 of record JAXIVD010001206.1, read on the forward strand.
GCATAAGTTGGTATTTCTGCTTCCAAGGTAGCTGTGCAGCTCCGCCGCTGCTGCGCCGCTCCGCCTCCACCCAGAACATACCCGTGCTACATACTATACACTAAATCACTTATAATTGCATAGTGTTCATCGCAACTCCAAAGGAGTAATAATACATCCCCTAGCTTGTTCATCACCTATTCATGGCTGAGAGTGAAGAGCAGGTGTGTGATGCAAACACACATGGTCACACGAGCTGGTAAGGTGAACACAACGTTGCCTGGCAGTACGATGCTTCGTGTGGCTGCCTCACTGCCTCATTCACCTTACAACGTGATTACTTTACTATATTCAGTTTTAAATGCATTATTTTAAGTTATCAGAATGGCAATAAGCGCCTTTCAAACGAGGAGTATAAGTATAGCTGTCGTTTGGTACACAACACATGCCTGAACGAACACACACCCACACACATCATCCTATCATCCTCGCCTCACACCTCAACATTCCAAGTTTCCCATACATAACTCCCCACAAGATTTTGGTCACTTCTATTCTAATTAGTAGCCAAGTAGCATTTTGTTGGATACTCCTTCAGAAAGATGCACCACGTGTCTTAATATAACACACGTACCTCACTCAAGATGGCCTCCTTTCCTCCTCTCCTCCCTTCTTCAGTGGTTGCGTGTGGTGGTCAGTGCTCGACTCGTAGCCTAATAGTAATGAGTTCGATCCTTGTTCACTGCAGCTTCTTGATGAGAGGGATAGCGCTCTCTCGTTAACGCTGGCAGAGAAAGATATTAGGTCTATAGTAACCTAGCTTAAGGAGGATTATTTGTTTATTTTAATATGCCTCCTCTGAACTATATTGCTCGATATCCCGGGAAGCAGGAAACCTTTGACAAACTATTCCTCGTAATCAAAGAACACAGTCTTGGGGAAACTACATTGAGATCAATTATGATTTGTTATAACTTACCAGCGTAGTGCGTACAGCATCACCTCTCATCTCCACCCTGTCTGCCCACGAAATGGCCGTCACACAGGCATCATCTCATCTTCTCTGACGGATCATTTTTCTTTTTTCATATTCTTGTTATTATTATACTATTATGTTATATTATTATATCATTATGTTATTTAGCACTCATATTTTTTTAAGTATTGTTGTTTTTTATGTATTCTACAAGCTTATCTTAGCTAGTATGACGCATGCGCAGTAAAGAAAAACATAAGAGCGCCGTGATCCGTAGCATCTCAAGGTGAGCTTCTCTCTCTCTTTCTTAATACTTTTGTTTTCATTGATTATTGCCTGTTATCTGTATTTCCAAGGCCATGTATTGACAAGAGAGTGTTGTTCTGTTGTCTGTGATATGCGTTGGAGTGAAAACAGAGCAGCTGAACTAGAACAATGAGAGAAAAGTGAGAAAACTTTGAGAGACGTATTTCTGAGAGGTTTCCGTTTCTTCCATCTCGTATAAAAAATATAATAATAAGATAAAATTAAGATAACTATATACATGGTGATGTAAAGAAATGATCATAGTTTAGAATCGTGTCCAGGATATTAAAAAGGTAACACAACAGATGCTCTAATATAATGGTGTAGCTTAGTATTAAACAGTTATGGTGTAGCCTAGTGTTAAACAGTTATGGTGTAGCCTAGTATTAAACAGTTATGGTGTAGCCTAGTGTTAAACAGTTATGGTGTAGCCTAGTATTAAACAGTTATGGTATAGCCTAGTATTAAACAGTTATAGTGTAGCCTAGTTTTTAACAGTTATGGTGTAGCCTAGTTTTAAGATTATAATGGTTTAGTCTAACATTAAAATAAGATAGTTCGCCATCTTTAATATTTTTTTTTATTTATTCATTTTTAAAGATAGCTCACTCACTATCTTTATTTAACTGTTATGGTGTAGCGTAGTTATAGTGACAGCCTAACCCACTCCCATTACATACTTGTCATCCAAACAGATCAGTGAATCTTTTAGAAGCTACGTAGCCTAGTTTAGGAGAAGAAAAAAAGTTACTAAACTATGAATGAACTATGAAAGAAAATATTGATTGAGAGACTGTAGGTAGAATATATAATGTGTTTTGTTAAGTTTCTGTTATCGTGTTTTCATAACTCGGAATATGTTACGTATGCAAATACGATTGTACTCTTTATTTTTAGTTGGGAAATGAAAATTTAAATCCTGTGTCAGGGTTACACACGACTAAATGATGCAACTTTCTCCGATTTTCCTGTTTCACTCGAAATAATGTTTTGGGTTGATGAAATAATAATGATGTTTCATGATGCAAACATACTATTGATAACTCGAAATAGTAAGGTTTTACGAGAAGTTTGATAAACATTAAATAATAGGTTATTCTCATTTGACGCCAGCAAACTTTATTTTCAACTATTATGTTTTATGAAAAATGCAGTAAACTTATAATTTCCTTTACCCTTTTCACATGAACTTTCCTGTACTCTAGGGAGAAAAAAAACAATGTCGTGACGAAACCTGTGTTGAGGGAGGAACAAAGTGAAAATTTAAGAGTCGATCGTCGAGCAGCCATTCCGTGGTCCACATTCTCTGCCATCCAAGGCTGACTTGACTCTATACTCTCCCCGCTCAGCTCATTTTTCTCATGCAATTTTTGACGCTGTCTCCTTCGCTTTCTGTTTCATCTTATCTGGAGAATCCTGCCGACTTGTGACGCAGCGAAATTGGAGTTGAAATGAGGCTTAGAAAAAGAAGAAAGAGGAGGAGGAGGAAGTAGAAGAGGATGGTGCACCTTTTCCCATCTGACTTTCATCGCGAGAGTGCATGGAGAAACAGTACTTTCTTTTTGCTGTTGGCGTCAGACTTTATGGTGTGTATATCTGTAACATGAAGTCCTTTACCGACCACCTGGATGCAGTGTGGATGCGTGTGTAAAAGTGTTGGACGAGGCTTGGCTTTGCACTCACTAAAAGGCTGCACGCAATTTAGTATTACTGATGTAAAACAAGACCACATTTTAATTGTCATTCTCATCATCCCATCCTCGTATTGTCTTCATCATTATATTAGTCATTATCACCATCGTCATGATCGTCCTTTTCATCGTCATTTCATTCCCAATATAGTGAGTGATCATTATTACCAAGCGTCTCGCAGCTCTATCACGTCAGCGTTAACTGGATCCCCCAACAGACTGTTTCCCCTGTTACCGTTAATTGCTTATTAGAAGCAATACCTCTTCTTGATAATGAAGAGCCCTTGCTTCCCTAATGAAAGGCAAAATAAGCAAAAATAGGTCGTCATGTGCAGATTTCATTCATAATACAATAGGTTCCCGTGCCACCTTTAGTTGTTGGCGGTCAGACGCAGTTACGAACATCAATTAGTTACTTAAATACAGACAGCAGGCATGTGTGTGTGTGTGTGTGTGTGTGTGTGTGTGTGTGTGTGTGTGTGTGTGTGTGTGTGTGTATATATATATATATATATATATATATATATATATATATATATATATATATATATATATATATATACACATGTACATATACACATGTGCACTATAAAAGAAAATGAACATAACCTTTTCCACCTCTTCACTTTTGGTGTAAGGGGAATATAGCGGGCAAGGGCAGCCCTTCAGATCTCCTTTGGACGGTTGCGTGGCAGACAGGTGTCTCGCCAGGTGACAGACCGAGGTGCGCGTCTCCCCACAGCCTGACACCTACCAGGAAATTAGTTTTTCCGTATTTCTAAGCATATGTTAATGAGCTTTCAATGCGCTTTCTCAGGCTGCAAATACCGTGGCATCACTGGCAAGAGACCTTATTTTGAGCAAAATTCCCTTTCATCTCTCATGAACCGGAATGCAACTCTGCAACATTTCTTGTTTTACAAAGATATTCAAGTGTTCTTTTCGTTTCCTTTGTGACAGTTTCCTTGCAGCTGCTTTTCATTGTTTTTACTTAACTTTTGGTGGATTTTGTACAGCTCCGCTTCGTGTATCATTATCAAAATTATTCACCGCATTTTATCTCCGTTAATGCTGTACGAACTAGCGCAACACATGTCCCCATGTACACGTGCTTTGCTTTTTATGTTTTTTTTTTTCGTGTCGTACATCCACCTTTACTCGTGTGCCATAATGACGCAGGTGTATTCTTGTGGGACGGAAGATATAAGACGCTGTTGAACTTTACCACAAATCTGTGTTACTGTTTAGTATGTTTTTACCCTTTTTTCTGGTTTTACTCGAATCACGAAAAAAATGTGGATGACTGTGTTGGTCAGAAATTTGTTGACGTATTTTGTGAGGGAAACTCTACTCGTTATTTCGGTAAAAAAAAAAAAGAAGTCGTAAAAAACATTTTCAACCTGTTTACAAAATTCTTATCGTTTACGTAACATTGCTTTGCCACCGACCCAACCAGGCGAAGTGACACCCAACCGACCGCACCACCGACTTTAAAGGTGTAACGCAGGGAGGAAAGGAAGAGAAGGGACTATGGTGACCTTGATGCAGTGGTCCTGTGAGTCCAAGGGGAAGGTCTGCAGTAAACTCAGGGTATAGCTCTCCCACACGTGACCTTTGGGATTTTTTTTTTTTTTCAAGTTAAGGCAGAGAGACGAATTGAAGTAACTTTTATACACTCTAACATATCCCACCAACCCTTTCAAGTATGTGTTATGTATGTGTGTATGTGTGTGTGTGTGTGTGTGTGTGTGTGTGTGTGTGTGTGTGTGTGTGTGTGTGGGTGTGGGTGGGTGGGTGCATGTGAATATATACGTACATAACCCACCATAAAAGCCCAACACATACATACCGTCCATGTACGTACAAACAGAGTAGTAAATCTGACAACACACTGGTAGCGATGACGTCATGTCTTCGTTGTCTGATTGGCTGGAAAAGAAAAATAACACAAAATCTCCTCAAGACTCCAATCCAGTCTTGACCTGTGTCCCGGGGGAGCTGCACGTCTTCCCCCCGTCTCCTCCCCTTCCCTCTTTCCCTCCCCATGTCTCTTCTCCCTTCCTGTGCATTTGAGGCAACTTAGGCGAATAAAATGGCAGGGCCCTTTGAACAGCGGCTGAGAAGGAGTACGTGAAGGGGGTCAAGGGGAAGGACGAGAGGGGAATGGGTCTTCTAGGACAGGAGGAGGACGAGGGTTTGGTGAAGGATGCAGGATGTGGGATGGAAGAATGGATGAGGAAAACCAGGGAATGTGGAAGAAGGGATGTGGTGGGTGGAAGGAAGGAGTAGAAGAGTAAATTCAAGGATGGTCGTGGTAACATTTCAACCTGACTCCAATCGCCAGCGGGAAAGCCTTGGAGCCTTGCCGTGCCTTGCCGTGCCTTGCCGCCTTCAAGCTGTTCCTTTGATAGTCAGTGTGTTATATATTTTCTCTCGTCTGTTGACATTCATTTCCCGGGCTGTGTATATTTACCTTCCGTTGCTGCACTATCTCACACAATGCTTCCCCCCCGAAAACTTGTCCCTATAACTTAAGAGAAAATGTTAGTGGCTGTGAAAGAGCTTCCTATTCAGAGTGGGTAGAAGTTTAGTAAAAGATTTGCCTTCTATTAGTTGGAATACTGGTGTGCTACGTTGCTCCAAGGCTCGATTCCCGAAACAGCACTTGTCACTGAGGAAATTGAATCTGAACTGACTGTGTGTGTGTGTGTGTGTGTGTGTGTGTGTGTGTGTGTGTGTGTGTGTGTGTGTGTATGTGTGTGTGTGTGTGTGTGTGTGTGTGTGTGTGTGTGTGCGTGTGTGTGTGTGTGTGCATCTACGCCTCCCTGTGTGTACCCTTCTTCCATGTATGCTCTTTGATCACCCTCCTGTCTCGCTGCCCTCCAAGGGTTTGTATCTTAAGTGGGCTCACCTTTCTTTTACTCAATGCAGATTTGATGACAGGAAATTGATTGATCTTGGCTCGACACGCGGAGACTAAAAGAATAGTTGTTGTTTTTTATATTACCACACAATTTGCATGGGTTAATTTAGATATTACAAGACAAGATACATATACGTGTGATTGACTTTTTTTTCTTTCTCTCATGGCTTATGTTTTTTTTTCTCTGTCTCTCACTTATACACTTCAAATACATCTACACATAGTTACGTTACCAGGTGTATATAAACTTTTCTTACCTGAGATTTCTAAGTTCCCTGGTCCTGTTGTTTCATTGCTATGCTTAATTTTCTTTGTCTTTATGAAATATTATCTATAAATAAACAGGGATTAACGCGTGTAATTGTATATGTGTAATGAATAAGTCAGAATTATTTTTTTTTACCTTTATTTGTACCCTCATCGTACACATTATTGCTGATGAAATAACGCGCTGCTGTTTAATTATGTACCGTATGTGCTATTAACGAAATCATTCTCCCTCCTCGCTCCCTCTGCCACGAATTAGGATCATTGGACTGACTGTGTTTAAAGCTGAGCGATACAAGGGTATTCATTATTTATGGAGACTTTTAATTTCCACTCCAAGGTGATTACAATGATTTTTTAATGTAACTGTTTTTTTCTCGTCATCCTGCATCAACCGCACATTTATTTCCTTATTTCTTCATACTTTCTAAAAACTATTTGACAAACAACGCTTAAGACTCTTTCTTATTCATTGTTATTCACCCTCTGTTCATCTTTTTTTCATGTCACTCACATATATATTATTTTATTCATCTTAATGCCATCGCGAACACAAGTTTAATGTCAGGTCTTTGCTATATATTGCTTGTATGCTTTTTCTTCTTGGTGGTAAGCGTAAATGAGCGTAAAGTATCATTATTTTTATTACTACACTTGAGGAAACTTTCACAGCAAAATTTTGTTCTGATTTACTTACGTCTTTCTTGTTATATTCGTTATTGTATTCCCTCTAAGACAGTTCCTCAGTTCCTGTGTTCGTGTAGTGTCTCCTAAACATATGTAAGGATTAAAACAGGACTTTCACTCCCTGCAACGTTCATCCATCTGGCAACACTATTATAATCCTTGCTGCAACACCTTACCCTCCTCCTCCTCTTCTTCTTCTAGTAAATATGACAGGCATGTCCTCCACTACTTCGTCTACGCCTTGATCCCGTCTGGCGCCTTACAATCCCCTTAACAATACACTCCTTCGTTAGGTGAGATTGTTGTCACCTGCGTCGGAGTTAACAATAGCCTCGTTTTCATTACCAGACAAAATAGTGTCCCTTTCTATACAGTGACCGGCACCTTCCCGGGAAATATACCTTCATCCTATTCTTGTAATCCCGGTAACAAAAGAAAGTCACCACCACCACCACCGTGTTCCTTACCTGCAAGCTGCCAACAACAGGTAACTTACGTGTACTGGAGTGAGTTCCAAGCATCGCCTTAAAAGTTTATACTTCTTGGAGCACTCACCATCTAAAGCCAAGTAAGAGTTTTTGGTGTCCAGGGCCCCTTCAGACCTGATGGAGGAGCTATTCCTTTGGGGGGAGAGACAAGGAGAAAGAGAAAGAAGAGGTGGTGGTGGTAGTATTATAGGAGAAGCAGGAGTAAGAATACGCCACATATCCGCCTTTGAATCCTGGGAAAGAATCTGCGAGGTTTCCTTCGAGCTCGTGAGGTCCAATTACTTCTTTTGTTCTCTGTTTTATCGGCGGACTTTTCCCTCGTCAAACGGTGCGCGACCTTGGCGGGAAGATATAATTCTTTTCCTCAGCCTCGCACACTCCGTCACTAATACAAGCTGTGTATATATAGCCTCGTTCTCGCTGCTGTCCCACTGCCTTGACGCTGTGCCTAGTAAATTATTAATATTTTCTGCACCACTGTATGTATTATGATATGTGTATGTATATATGTGTGTAGGTTATCTTTTTTTCTAACAAACGTCCTTCTTCCTTCCACAGCCACACGTCTTCTCCCTGCTGGGCGCGCCTCCACCTTGGAATTCTCGTCGCCTCGCTACTGCACTGCGCTGGCCGAGGACCGTCCACCAGGGGCCGCTGTCGCTACTGTCACCGCCACTCACAAGCACGGTCAGCAATACATCAGTAATCATCATCATCATCATCATCAGAAGCGTCATGATAAGGGACGGGCCCAGTACAAAGATTTACAATGTTCATTTTAGTATTCCCTGCTGATCTCTTAATAGTCCTTGTATAATCTTGTAGGAAGCCGAGTCATCTACCCTATTTCTGTCTCTCTTTCTTTCTTTTTTTTCTCTCTCTTTCTCTCTTTTTCTTTCTCTCCCTTTCTCTCTCTCAGGCACCATTGCATCTGAGTCTCCACCTACACGCCGGCCGAGCATATCACTTTTCTTTCTTTACATCTGTATTGCATATTTTATCACCGAGGAATCTCATATCAAGATAAACCGTTCCTTCCCTCCTCTTCCTTTCGGAGGGTCTCGTACTGTATATATTGGATGACGGTTGACCTTCCTTCAATGACCTGAGGCTGGTGAGGGAAGGACACACTGATTACTTACTGTCCCTCCTCCTCCTCCTCCTCCTCCTCCTCCTCCTCCTCCTCCGCCTCCTCCTCCTCCTCCTCCTCCTCCTCCTCCTCCTCCTCCTCCTCCTCCTCCTCCTCCTCCTCCTCTTCCTTTTCCTCCTTTTCAAGAGTGGTACATACATATGCGAGTACAAGACTAGACTCTTTTTTTCTCTCTTTTTCAAATATATCCTCCTCGTGGATTTTCTATTTTTACGTTGGATTTTACTTTTTTTTTATGGATGCCAACGCTGCTGCTGCTGCTGCTGCTGCTGCTCCCTAGATGATGAAAGTTCTCTGTTAAAAATCATACGCGTGCCTTGAAAATACCCTCTTGACATGCACGCGCTAGGGTGGTGGTGGTGGTGGTGGTGATGGTGGTGGTGGTGGTGGTGGTGGTTAAGTAGCAGGACTTTCTATAAAAAAAAAATATGTGAGGTTTTCGATAAAATGAAGTGTTGGAGAAAACAATGTAACGTAAAGGAAAAAAATTATAAGGCTTACCGGAAATTAGTTATCTCCGCGTGAACTGATGAAGATGGAGGGAAAATAAGGAGTAATAAGAATAGTACCTGAGAGAAAGGGAGA
>JAXIVD010001206.1:75535-88035 GCA_036785275.1 Cancer borealis
TGGTCTCCGGAAGCTGCACTACCACCGCCTCCTTTCCTCTAAATCAAGGAAGTGGTCGTTGTATAAGACACATTTCCTATATATTGACCTCTACTTATCTGCTCCCGCCATACATCAATGCCGCTGTGACCCGCCCACACCCACTCAATCACTTACCACCACACCACACACCACCACACACTACCACACAACACCACACCACCACATCACTAAAATTGCATCCCACCAAACCGTCACACATAACATCACAACGATCTTCTGGCTCCATTTATCAACCTTCCCTCCCATGCACGTCCCTCACGTCACAGACCCAAGCATCACGTCCCTTCTCCTCCTCTTCCATATCCTTCTCCTTTCTCGTTCCTGTAAAAATTCCACGCACTTTTTCCATACTGGATGTTTTTTCTTCTTCTCCTGCCAGTCCCGGGTGAAGGGAGCGGTGTGTGGATGTGTGGGTGGGTGGGGAGGAGCGTTCCCCTTTACTCTCCCTTAGATCAGATCGTATACTCTATCACAGACACCCTCGTAAGGGTCAACAGGTCTGGTGCTTTTATTCTTCCTTTGTGTATCTTTGTATTTTTTGTTCCTCTTTCTCCTCTTCTTCCTTCTCCTTCTCTTCCTTTTCCTCTTTCTCCTCCTGCTTCACGTGATCCTTATATCCAGGTAAATCAAGTTCTCACCACTGCATTATCTTATTGAATCTAGGTTTACCACCGCACACCATCCATTACTCTCGTCCACACAAGCACCTCCTCCCCTTCTCCTCGCAATCTTCCTTCCTCCACGCCTCGGGGTTCGCGACTGGCTCAGGTTGCAAAGTTTTCACTGACGATCGCATACTTACTGTCCTCCTCCAGCAAGAGAATAGGGTTGTATTGTATGTGAAACGGCACAGTATTACCCATATATTGGACTATGTGAAATTTAAGCCTTCTCTGGGAGGGTGGCGATCAGAAGCCCAGCAACACTTTGATACTTTTAGAATTACACCTGATGACAAGGGTAACCCGCAAAGCCACTCTAGGAAGCATCCACTCGCTGTGCTGACGACAAAGTGGAAAAAAAGACAATATTTAGCCCAAGGAGACTCCCGAAAAGGCATTTGTATGTAGTATGCTTTTATTTTTTCTCCGTAAGACCATCTGGTGCAGCGTTGGCAATTTGAAAATTACACCAAGTATAATTAAACAATAAGACCGCGGTCCAATGATCTTCCTTTTGTTGTCATGGATAAACTTTGTTAAAAAAAAAAAAAGATCAGCGGTACGTAGAATTAGCTAAAATTCTTTTGTTGATTAGTCCATACGACAAAATTAAGCTTCTATTAAATCCTTCACAAAAACAAATTAAGTCCTTGACATTAATCAGCTTAGAAAAAAAATATAGAGTATGAAACGCCGCTTGGGGACGCCTTTCATACAACACTGAAAGACCGTCACTTAAATGGACGCGTGTCATGCAGAACCAAAGAAGCAACACATAAAGGAAGTTATACTGACGCGCTGCCACCAATTATATTAAACAAGAACCACACAAACATACTAATGAAACCAAATGAACCTAAAACATCATCTAAAAAGAAAAACATATACATTTCACCAGCTTTAAGAGGATGAGGCTGACGGGAAGTTGTGTACGTGGCTGGAGGAGGCTAATCGATCCTGGTGAGGGAATGGGAGGAGTGTCGGGGTGGAGGCCTGCTCTAAATACCCCCAGGAGTCAGTGGGAGGGCAAGTCAACGTGACCCTGGCCGAATGTTCCTCTATAATTATGATGATGAGACTCTTGACACATGAATTAAGGTATGAGGTGAAGCACGTGATTAGAGGAACCACGCAGCATGAAGGTTGACTTATAAATGAACATGATAGTTAACAAAATAACACTCATTAGGAGATTTAATTAAAGGGTGAAATAAAAGAGTTGACACTTGGCACAAACCATTACGAGAAACGCAACACCAAAAACCTTAAGAAATAATTATAAGTAGAAGGTCTAGTGACTTTATTATACGAGATTTATAATAAACCCCGATATATGTTACCAGAAAACTTTATAATCAACGCGTTTTCTTGACATTAACTCCAGAATCAGAAACTTGCAATGAAGAAGTGCTGGAAGGAGTGCTGGAAGGATAATTTTGCCATCTATAGTATGACGAGTGAATATTGGCAGTGATGATAATGATAATGATGATGATAGTGATATTTTTCTCTCATAAAAAAATTATATAAAAATTCAACCTTCAAAACAACTACAGCAGTGATAACAATGCTAATAAGAATAAGATTAAGAGCAATAAGAGGTAGCCAGTGAAGCACACATGGAAGCTAAGGGTTGAGAGGAAAGCTTAATGGCCAGTGGCTCGGGTCTTGTTTGAGGAAGGGGAGACGCGAGGGCCGGCTAGGAGCTGCTTAGGGAAGGCGAGGGAAGGGCACCGCCAACCTGTTATAGATTGGCAGGCTGAGTAGCTAATGGAAGGATAACTGGTACGAGAGAGAGAGAGAGAGAGAGAGAGAGAGAGAGAGAGAGAGAGAGAGAGAGAGAGAGAGAGAGAGAGAGAGAGAGAGAGAAGAAATTAATTCACTACTTATTGAAGACATTAGACATTGTATGTATTCTAAATGCATCCTTCTCTAACCTTACCAGACTTTCTCAGACAGTGGTAAGGAAATGCAACGTTATCCTGGCATATGGTTGAGTTACGTAAAAAAAACAGACAGTCTTGAATAAATAGAGTCCCAGAGTAGTAGCAGTAATAGTAGTAATAGTAGTAGTGGTGGCAGTAGTAGTAGTGATAGTAGTAGTGGTGGCAGTAGTAGTGGTGGTGGTGGTGGTGGTAACGGTAATGAAGTAGAAGTTATGCAGTAAATGAGACTCTTGAGGAACATTTGGTCCCTAGATGCCACTGTGCCTGATTTACAACCCCAACACACACACACACACACACACACACACACACACACACACACACACACACACACACACACACACACACACACACACATACACACACACACACACACACACACACACACACACACACACACACACACACACACACATGTACCACGTTCCTCTCCTCTTCGTCCCATCGTCCCTATACCAAAAACTCTTTCCTCCCTCCCCTCGTCTCCTCTCCTGGTCCCTGCACGCCTCACCGACACTTGACGCGGCGGGAAAGGAGTAAATGTACAGAAAGAGGGAAGGCAACGGCTGATGTGCTTCCTTAGCGAGGCTCTAATGGCGTGAGGAGGTGGGTAGCCAAGCCTGCAGAGCCTCATCTTCCACTCCACTAATCCTTCAAACCCTAAGGAGTACAGTTTTACATCAGAATCAAGAGGAAATGTTGGGTGTGTAGTGTTCATTTTTGCCTCCACGCCTGCCACCCACAGCTGATCTTTATTGCATGGAGTATTTAAATATGAATTCTTGGTATGATGGAAGACTTGAGGATGATGATGGCATTCTCCTCTGCTCTGCTCTGCTCTGCCTAACTTAACTGACAGCTTCGTGGACAACTAACTGAGTGTTCTGACAGACCATGTTCACAGATAGGATAGCATTAAAAGAAGAAATGAATAATGTTTAACCAGTATTCATGGATCTGATGGAATAATAATGATTCAGTGAAATGCAAAGTTGCCTGAGAGTCCGAGTGAGTAGCAGCTCCACGCAGCCACACACTACACTAATACGCAAACACAGCGGGAGACAAAGGCACTGAAAGGAGTCTCGCTGAGGACATGAACCATTCATATGTAACAGAGGGCAGCTAGACCAGACTGAACCCTTGGTGGGAGGAAGGACAGCACAGAGCTCCTCCTTCCCCTCCCACCTTAAGCCCTCTCCCTCCCCCCCATCCCACGGTTCAAGTCTAGACAAAACTGTGAGGCCATCAAAGCAGTGGAAGAAAAGGATTTTAAAAAAAGATAAACTTATGCTTGAGAACACCATTACGGAAATTGTTCTTCCTGTTAGGATGAAAAGAAAATGAGAGTTTATTCTTGCATCTAAAAAAAGAAGAAAGAAAAAAAAAGGGCTATATATTTCACTTGTGCACAAATATGCCGAGAGATGCAACGTTAAAATTGCCAACTGTATATAAAATGACACTGGAAATAAACCTTAACTTTCTATCAGTCACTATGCGAGCAGTTGTTGTTTATTTGATATTATGCTAATGATTTTGTGCAATATTAGACAAGTATTCTAAATGCATTTATGTCTCATTCAATCTATTTTACTGATTAGCTTGGTTGAAACAGACACACAGAAACGTAGATAGATAGAAAGATAGATATATAGATAGATAAATATATAGATAGAAAGAAAGAAAGATAAATAGATAGATAGACAGATAGATAATTTGGAAAAGATTGAGAGGAGGAAGAAGGAAATAAGTAAAAAATATAGAAGCAATTGCAGTAAGCCCCTCGCCGCCTGCACGTGGGGAGCGAATAGCGATCGTTGGTTTTACATTACTCAAGCGAAGTTGGTGTGAGCTTGAACCCTTGCCTATACTTTGCACCCAGGCACACACACACACACACACACACACACACACACACACACACACACACACACACACACACACACACACACACACACACACACACACACACCACTGCACCACCGTACCACCGCCACCAACAATGTACGTACGTTTAGTTTATGCCAGAGTACAAGACTAAATAACAACAAGAATAAATAACACACAAAACACAACAATTACAGCAGTATCAGCGGTCTTAAAACTACAAAACCTTTCTCAAATCCACACCATATCAACACCACACACTCATTTAACACCTCCACCTACCCACCTCACTCACCCACCCACCCACACACATCACCGCCACCAGCCAGCCAGACCCGACGCAAAACCAAGCGTCATTTTCCACCTTCCCTCATAACTTTTCGTCTTTGTCTCGCATACTTTGTGACGCATAGATTACCCCGCGCCTCCTCACCTACTCTGGGCCCTCATGTGAGCTACACACCTGCCAAGAACAGTCCCCGGAGCATGATGGAGCAGACAAGGCAAGAGACAGACGAGGGAAGCATATAACAGGAGAAGAACGAGAGCAGGAAAGTGGGAAGAAAAGCTAGGCTAAGAGGAAGGAACAGATAAGAGAGAGAGTGTGTGATAATACTGAATACTTAGCAGGAAAGGACGATAGGAGGAAGGAGGATAAGGAGAATTAGATAGTAGTAGTAGTAGTAGTAGGTGTAGTAGTAGTAGTAGTAGATAAAATGAAGTGAAAGTGCAGTGGAGCGAAAGACTGGCAGGAAGGAATAAAGGAAGAAAGAGGGAAGGGAGGGGAATGAAGAAAGAGGGATAAGAAAACAGAGGGAGAGGACAGCAAAGGAAACAGGAATATAATAAGAAGGGAAGAGAAGAAGACAAGCTCAGTGGAGGACAAGAAACACACAAGACTCATCACTCTCTCTCTCTCTCTCTTATTTTTTTTTCTATCTCTTTCTTCTTTTTTTCTTCTTATATCCTCATTCCAAGTTTTATTATATTTACTTTTCTTTCCATTTCTTTTTTTCCTCATTCAATCTCTTTTCTGTTCTCACTTTCTTTTATTTCCTCCTTTCTTTCTTTAATTTTCATCCATCCACCATTTCTTTCTTGTTTTCCTATCACCCCCTTCCTCTCTACTTCTTTATTTATTTCTGTTTCCACTGTCTCCAATTTTTTATCCTCCTCTCTCCCCTCTCCTCTCTTTATTTCTTATCTCTCTGTCTTTCTATTTCTTTCTTATCTCCATTCCCCTTCTTCTTTTCCCACAGTTTCCTCCCTTTTTACCTTTCCTCTCCCCTTCCCCATTTATTTATTTCTATTTCACCTTTTTTTCTCCCTTTTTCTCTCCCTTTCTCAACCTATCTCATCCATTCCATCCTCTTTTCCCTTCCTCTTTCCCCTCCCGTCCATTACTTCCTCTTTCACCTCCTTTCTGTGCCTTGCTTCACTCAACTCTCCCATTAATTTCCTCCTTTCCCCTCTCTTGAGCAAGGATGTGGCTGCCTTCATCGCCCTTCTTCTCCTGACAAAACGAGGGTAGGTGCTAAGGTTCCCAGGCCCAACTAATGCCTCCCTTGCCGCACGCGTCTTGTAGATGGCGCTGCAAGAGGGTTGGCTTTCGTAAATTTCTACCCGGAAGGAATGCTCCACTAAGAGATTTTCATGAGTACTGAGAATTTATTGTACTCGTAACAGGGTTGGAGTTTAGTTTAGTTGGAGTGCTCTCGGCTAATTTGGCAGCTGTGGAAGGAAGGGTTGAATGCATGCGGCAAGCGGCGGCAGTGATGGTGGCGGAGACTGCGTGTTTCTTGGGTTTTATTAAATCCTGGCGATGTGCTGGGGTTGTGTGGTCGTTAGTTTCATCACGTTTTGAGTACGTTTTAGTAGTGTTTATGAAGTGTTTTGTTGGTTGTTGTGTTCTTGTGTTGGTTTATTGTTTTATGGGAAGTGTTCTTTGGCCAGCCTTGCGTCCCTCACCAACACAGCTTCTAGAGTTATACTAAAGACGCCTCACACACTTGCCTCTCGCGCCCTCCACGTCTCTCTGGTACAAGTCTACTAGTATTTTTTTGTACAAAATGCATGTCACAGTTCGCAGTTTATACCCATATGTCCCTGTGTACATAGCTGTGTGCAGTGTACACACACGTGCCTATGTACGTACACCTGGTGATGCACAGTGTACAATTACTGTGTACACCAGACTCCCCTTAGGATATGAGTCTGCAATTACAATTTATGAAGGAATAACTTTACGGGAACGTGGTGCAGGGGAGGGAGAAACAAGGAAAAAACGTACCTACAGTTTTCTTTTACTCTTGCCGTTCACTTCTATATGTGAGTCCCTGCATTAAAAGTTTGTCTTTTTAAAACAACTCTTGCTGCACACGAATGAATTATGGATTTTGAAAAGTGGAAAAATGTGGAAAATCAGGATCAGTGTTCATGATTTATTGCGCTGCCAGACTGTCAGGACAACATTCTTTATAAAAAGTTAAGGGAAATTCCGCCATTACTAATTAAAAATTGTCAAATTCATTATCATTATTATTAGAAGTATTATTATTATTATTATCCTTACTATTATTATTATTATCACTGATGCTCGCAGGTCATCCTCCATCCGACGAAACAACTGTTAAAATATTAATTCAATGAAAAACTAAATCGAACATATCTCTACCTTCAGATAAATACTCATGCATTAAACTTTACCTTTACCTTTATCATCACTGTATTTGAGTAATTCATAAAGCTTTAACCAACTTCAGAATACTCCACGTAGAAGCATCCCATAAAGGTGAAGGAGGTATGAGAATATACAGGTGTTTGAGCCTCTTCACGTGTACTCGGCTCCTGCATCACTTACCCTTCAGTGTGATGCTAGAGGCTGGGTCTGAATGGTCGACTCAAGCTAAGGAGGCTGAGCTGGCATAGACGGTATCATTTTTTCATATTCATAGTCGTTAATCATATGGAAAACCTTTTGATATTGGCATATGGAAATGACGGCAAGTCCCACTCACCCACCCACCCCTACACACACACACACACACACACACACACACGTTAAGTCCTTAGTTGCTGCAGGTCATACAGTCAGACTTGATCACTTAATGTACCAGGAAACAGAAGAATTATTGACTATATTCCTGTATTATCAGAAAAGCGCGTAGCCAAGTAATCATTTTCTTTATTTTTTCTTCCATTACTTTTACTACAACTACAACTACTACTTTTTCTTTTTCTCCTTCTTCTTTTAACACTTCTGTTTCCTCTTTGCCTTGCCAGAAGCTTCCTAACTCCAGCACTTTGATGTCTGGTTAGAGTTGAAGAGAAACTCCTTTTTCAATAACGTTTGCTAACACATTTTCCTTGTGGACTCTTCCTTGCCTCCCGTGGGCCTCTCAGTATTTATTATTCCCGCCCCGCGCCCACAGAACACTCTCCAAGCGGCAGGACATGATCAGAACGGCAGCAGCATAAACAGACGCTTGAATACACCTTGTTATGTTACTCCGTCAAGATTCTCCTCTGAAAAAAAAAAACTGTAAAAATTGAGAAAAATACGGATACATCTTTGTTTTTTCTTTTTTACTGAATCCGAAGACTAGATTTTTGTATGTTTCTATCTTTCTTTCTTGTTGGAGTGTCACTTTCAAACGTCTTTCCCACGGTTAATGCAGGTATCGAACTCCTGACTGACACGTCTCTTTGGGGATAACATGAATCTTCACTTGGATATTTTCTCCTCTTGTCTGTCATTCTTTTGTCTTATTTTCAATTCCCAGACTCTATGTATCCTCTTCCTCTCTTTCTTTCTTTCTTCTTTACTAAGCTGGCAGTCAGCAAATGTCAGTGATCCATTGCAGACACAGATAGTCAGCTTATTTATATTATTTTCAGTTTCTTCTTCATATATGTTCCACTTTTCTTCTTTATATAATTTTCAGTTTCTTTCTCATATAGTTTCGAGTTTTATCAGCCAATGACAGATCCCATGAAAAAGGAGGTAACATATATCGCCTGATTCGGTATTTTGGTTAGGAAGAGCCAAGTATAGATTCCCCGCCACTGTACAATTATCAAAATGTCAATTAACCTAGAATTTTTACCTCTACTATTCCGTTCTGGTATTTTCTCGACTCACTCTGAATTGGTGTGTTTTCTCTCTGCGCGGGGACCAAAGCACTTCTCACAGAATACCCTTGAGAGTAAGCCTGTGTTCATAAGCCTTCGGGAGTATGAGGTCATGATAAGGTGACCTGTGACCTTTGAACTAACACAACACCTTGACTGCTTCGGAAATAGATGTGAAGCTTTTTGTATTTTATTTTAACGTCTGCAAGGCTGGTTTGTGAGGGGATTTACACACACACACACACACACACACACACACACACACACACACACACACACACACACACACACACACACACACACACACACACACACACACACACACACTCAAGTAATTATCAACTTATCATTATTATCTCTCTTTTATGAACGGTTCCACTTTCCCCAACTGTCAGTTATTGCCTCTCGGATATCGCGCGAGTATCTCAAAGTAAAAATTAACTGCTTGTTTCATATAGTTTCCTCGTTCGACCAGAAAGTGTACAAAGCCCTCCAGAATTATTAGTTCATCATCATTATTGTCGTTATTCTTTACCATGGTTATCATTATAAGTAGTAGTAGTAGTAGTAGTAGTAGTAGTAGTAGTAGTAGTAGTAGTAGTAGTAGTAGTAGTAGTAGTAGTAGTAGTAGTAATAGAAGACGTAATATTATGTGCCTAAATCAAGCATCACCATAACAACAGTAACCATAACAACATTCCTACAATCTTTAACACCCTCCATCCTTGCCTTCTTCAGGAGCGGAGGTGAGGTACAGCATTACAGGCGGCAACAGGGACGGCCTCTTCACCATCGACCAGCGCTCTGGCACCATCACGCTAGCCGCCGCGCTGGACTTCGAACTCAGTGACAGGGTGAGACTAATGTGTTGAATCCGTCTGAAGGAGCTGTGAGAGGGAATGACTGAGTGGGTGAGGCAGGTAGATGTAGTGTTAAAGGAGGCTTACAGCTTCTTTAAGTCGACTTGTAGGTGAGGAAAATGATGTGTGTGTTTTATATTTCTTTGGGTTTTTTTTTCTTTGCAGTTATGTGACTTAGTTTGTTAGTCTGTCCATTTTTTTGTTCTATTGGTATGTCTAGACTTTTTTTTTGTCTGAATTATCTATGTGGTATTTTTTTGTGAGGCTTCAGTTCAGTATTTGTGTATATGTGTGTGTGTGACGTGTATGTGTATGTGTGTGTGTGTGTGTGTGTGTGTGTGTGTGTGTGTGTGTGTGTGTGTGTGTGTGTGTGTGTGTGTGTGTGTGTGTGTGTGTGTGTATGTGTGTTCCTGTATATCTATTCATACGCACTCCATTGAATCCACTATCAATACCTCCAATTTACATATCACTGAAGACCAGTTGATATTCCTCTTCTGAGAGTGTTTCCGTCTGACCTATTAAGAGAAAGAGCAAAAAAAATGACCTGCTGCTCCAGAGTTTCCTAATCAATACACATAAACACACCCAGGCAAAGGAATCAAAGTTGGTTATCTTCAGTATTAGAAAGATGAACGTAACTACCATGATAACGTGTGCTACGAGTCTGCATGGAACAATGAGGTCGTGAGGGTTGACGAGGCGTATAGTAAACAAACTCAGTAGTTTCAATCGCGGAAATACTAGTAAGAGATAGATAGAGAAAGTTATACTGTTGTTCAGCGAGTAAGAAGGAAAGAGAGTTAGGGAGTTAGAGAGAAAGATCATAAGTTTGTATTCTCTCTTCCCACCACCTCTTGTGTATGTACGTATGTCTGCTGCTTCCGGTTACCACAGCTTACCAGAAAAGATGTCGAGTCAGCAGGATTGTGGTGCTGTGGTGAAGCTTATATTACGTTGTGGTGAACCTTACATGTTCCTTAAGACTGACTAATAGTTGTCAAGTCTTCTTTTTCGTGTCTTCTTTTGCAACATATTCTTCTTTTCTTTTTCGTGCTTGTTTTTTTTTTAATTACCACTCCTCCTCCTTCTCCTCCTCCTCCTCTTCCTCCTCCTCCTCCTCCTTCTCCTCCTCCTCCTCCTCCTCCTCCTCCTCCTCCTCCTTATGCATTATTCGCTGCTGTATGAAGACTGTCAATGAATGAGAGCGAGAAGAGGAAGAGTTCATAGTTTTGGCTTTAACCTAAAAATGACGTTAAACCAATTAAGCCAATATGGTAAAAAATGAAATGAAGTCTGTAACTCAAAAGAATAGTTTAAAAGCTATTTGATATGAAGACTCTTAAAAGTTGGATTTTTCAATTATTTGAATGAATGTTTACGTTTACGTGGAAGAATAGTTTCCGGCATCACTACAGAACAAAATGCAGATGTTTCCATTGGATGCAAGAGATTGATGTGCTGTCTGCTAGAGAAGAAAAAAAACATCTGCTTGATTTTTTTCTTCTGAGCCACAACGAGGATTTTGCAGTTTTTGGTGTGCGTCTTGGTGTCCAGCTTTGTTGAAATTTATGGCAAGCAATACAAATAACGGGAAGCTGTTGTATAATCCTTAGGGGACACAAGGCAGCAAGACGGCAGAGGGGCTGGTGGCGCGCTGCTCTGCTCCCTGCTGGAAGATGGAAGGGAGACTGGCACGACGAGGTATTTCAGGAATGTTTCCTCGGCATAGTTTAGGTAATTGCTGGCCGTGAGGGGCGGTAGAGGTGAAGAGTGCACGTGGGAATTTGCGTAGCCGTGAAGGGAAAAGTGGATCCCCAGTTGATAGACTTTGGAAGCCACTTCGATGGGAAGAAGAACTTTTTCGAGGAAGATGGATCGTACTATTTCATCGACTGGAGTAGAATCGGCCAGTGAAGGGAATGGTCTGGAACGCAAGGAAGGTACACGTCAATCCATGTCTCGTGTAATTTGAAGTGGAGGCAGGTAGGCAGAGAGGCTGAGGTCCGATAGTTGAATCAAGCCTGTCTGTCCTAGGGGTTCAGTTTTAGTTTCACTGCTAACCCATTGGCTCCTGCCCACGCTACGTCACTCAAAACAACGCTGCACTACACCGCCGACACCAACGTAGGAGTGTTTTGACGGAAAAATAAGAACACCTGTTAAAATGTGTCAAAATGTGAGTTGTTTGATGCTAAAAGTTTCCTTTATTCAGACTCAACAATGTCAGGGAATTATTTATATGAAAAGTTCAACCTGTTTTAATACCGCTTTGGTTTGATGATAAACTGACTTCAGTTCACAGAATACTTACATTTCATTCGTGGAATAACTCGCCACTGTTTTGGTGCAAATATCATTTAATTGTAAACAGAAAGTGTGGACAACCTTCTCGCCGAGTGTGTGACAGCCACTGTACCTTTTTTTCCGATGTACTGGAAGCTTGTCTGTTATGAGTGCGTTCAAATAGTCAATAGAAAAAAGTGTTGGTTCTTTAAAGTAGAGATGTGCCTTTGGATTCCTGGGCTGCATGTCTCTCCTTTATTCTCCTTGAGTGGGGAAAAAAATAACGTATAAATACAAGTAAATGTATATAATAGTATATAATATTATATCTAAAAAGATAAATAACACGGATGGCAATTCACTGCTGTCCCCAAAAGGTAAAAAGATATAATGAAAATATAAATTGATAATAAATATTTGAAGAACGCTTTTATAAAAATACATCCATGGAATACACTGCTAGATAAATACAGCCTATTAATTAAACCTTTAAAAATACATGAATACATAATTTATCAAAGAACATTAATAAGCTCTGACAGAATCGCAGAAAACTAGAACATTAGAATATAAGTGAAGTTAAAAGGTGAACATGACGTCAAGACAGGAATATGATGACGAAAATGAGTGGAGAACCGAGTTAGAATATGTGAAGGAAGGAAACACACCAAGTCACCTGTGTT
>JAXIVD010001206.1:90535-93035 GCA_036785275.1 Cancer borealis
AGTGGATTAAGACAAGGAAAGCAGTTAAAAGAAAATAAGATTACGTGAGCAAGGAATTGAGAGAGAAATAGCGGCAGGGAAACAAAATTCAGGTGTGGATATATGAATGGAATGATATAGAGGAATTGTGTTGACAGGTGGAGGCAGTGGACGCGGACTTGCTGGATGAAGGACGGCTGGTCTTCCACATTACTGGCGACGGGGCGGAGCAGGAAGGTGATCAGGAGGCATTCTTCACAGTACACGCGCGCACCGGAGACCTTATACAACTGAGGGTAATTATGATGCTATTAATGTCCTTCCTATCTATCTATCTATCTATCTACCTCTCTCTCTCTTTTTTTTCTCTCTCTCTCGCTCATACTCAAGTAATTATCAACTTATCATTATTATCTCTCTTTTATGAACGGTTCCACTTTCCCCAACTGCCAGTTATTGCCTCTCGGATATCGCGCGAGAATCTCAAAGTAAAAATGAACTCGCTTGTTTCATATAGTTTCCTCGACCAGAAGGTGTACACAGTTTCCTCCTCTTCCTCTTTCTACATCTTTTTGCCTCCTCTCCTCCTCCCTTCACATCCTCCTCCCCACCCCCTTCCACCACACTTTGTTTCTTTATTCAGCTCCCCTTCCATCATTCTTCCTTCAATCCCTCTGCATTTTTCATTCTTCTCTCTCGTCTCTCTCTCTCTCTCTCTCTCTCTCTCTCTCTCTCTCTCTCTCTCTCTCTCTCTCTCTCTCTCTCTCTCTCTCTCTCTCTCTCTCTCTCTCTCTCTCTCTCTCTCTCTCTCTCTCTCTCTCTCTCTCTCTCTCTCTCTCTCTCTCTTTTATGTATATGGATAGATAGATTGGATTCTTTCTATACACGGTTGGTTAGTAGTTCAGTAGTTCAGTAGTTCAATGAGTGGGTGTGAATCTCATACATTATTGAATTGTATTTTTCCTCGTCATGAAGGCGCGTGAATGGTTTGATTAGTGATGCGTCGGTCATGTGTTTCATTGCATCAGCTGTGAATGACAATGCTCACTCATTCTCATTGGCCTTGTTTTGTTCATTAGGAGGATGAAATTATCCGTAGGAATTGCGAATTATTTCCCGGCCTCCAGTGTGCAGTGCAGTGAACGTTCGATCAATGAATTATGTGACTGTCTCGTGCATATTTATTCACAGGAGTTTCCATGATAGTAATCTTTTCATAAAATTTCAATTTAACTGTTGATTATCTAGGAAAATGTAATTATTATCTGCATGCAATACAGTACAGTAACAGGGTGACTGTACTCTGGCTTGGCAGCAACACTGGGGACGAGCACAGGGCAGGGTGACGCCAGGGTGGAGGCAGCGGCTCCTCAAGCTGTGGTTTCAGCGTCATTTGGTGGTAGAAATAGCGCACCTTTGTAATACTGGTCACATAACTGTCGTGTAGCTCAAGTTAAACTACATTTCACCTCTTGAAGGGGCAGGCCACTCACCACTCACCACTCACTACTCACTACTCACCACTCACTACTCACTACTCACCACTCACTACTCACCACTCACCACTCACCACTCACTACTCACCACTCACCACTCACCACTCACTACTCACCACTCACCACACTCGCCACTCACTACACTCACCACACTCACCACTCACCACTCACCACTCAGCGTAATGTTTCAGTGGAGAATGTCCTTGTTGTGGTCTGACTTATGTTTTCCCCTGGTGGTGGTGCAGGCACTGGACAGGGACCCGCCGCAGGGGAGGGGCGTATGGCGGCTGAGGGTGGAAGTGCGGGACGGCCAGTGGTGGGGCAAGGATCAGAACTCTCCGAGCCTCCCGCGACACTACTCCCCGTCCCATCCCCACCGCCAAGCGTCCTGGGGCCGCCAAGAGCCTCAACTGGACCCTGATCCTGACAAGGGAGTGTTGGGAGGGTGGGAGGGTGGCGAGGCCGTCCCTGGGGCTGCGGGTGTGGCTGCCACTAGTGACACAGACAGAAGTGGGAGAGAGGAGCGTCATGCATCACTGGTGCGAATACACGTCGCGCCTTCCACAGCGTCCGGGACACCAATACTCGGCTGGATGACGCAACACAAATCAAGTATTGCACAAACCGTCGTAGGCGTTGACAGACCGAGGCCTGAGAAACGTTATCAACACGCTGAAAACAAATGTAAGTTTCCCTGTGAACCTGAACAGCAGGAAGGCGGCGGCGACGACCAGCACGGCGCGGCGGGACCAATCAACAATTATGGAATGACTCCACGTGACCTACAAGTAAGATTTGAAGATGCATCTGAGAAGTCAAGTCTGGTGCCCACACTTACACCCGACACCTTCACACCAGCAGTTAATATGCAGGACATGCAGAACCACCAACAGCAGCAGGTACTCACGCCAGCCCACGGCAGCGGCAACACAACACAAGCCATTAAATCAGAACATTTGGGGAAGCCACCAGCAGACAATCATCTGAAGCCACCTTCCTCACCTCCACTGGTCCGCCGCGATCCT
>JAXIVD010001207.1:0-87500 GCA_036785275.1 Cancer borealis
GTGATCTCTACTATTCCTTTTACCTACTGTTTGTTTTCTCTTTCCTCTGGCCTCTACCTCTGTCCACCCTGGTAACAAGGAGATAGGTTTTTGATGATGTCTGTGGTGTATTATTTACTAAATAATTATAGAGTAATTTTGTCATCTTCTTAATCATCAGCAGGGACATTGTAATTTTTAAATGGCTGTGATATATGAGTCACTATGATTTAGGATAAACATTTTGTATTTTTTTAATAAAAAATTGTATAACTTATTTTTTTCAAACAATGCACCTTTTATATATATATATATATATATATATATATATATATATATATATATATATATATATATATATATATATATACGTCTGTTTACATTCAGGTCCTGTGTTGGGACAATATCTGTTTGAATTCAGGTTTTATATTGGGCCAATATCCAAGGTGGTAAACCGGTGAAATTGGTCCGATTGCTGCCATACTATTAAGATACGATGTAGGTGTGCCATTATTGGCCCATCATTGATCCGACATCTGGCCCAACATAGATCCAGTATCGGGCCCATACATGCCAGGGTGCAAACGGATAACTGAATTAAATTGGGCCAGAACTGGCAGCCAAAATGTACAGCATTGGCCCAACACTTGCAATGCCGGAGTGCCAGCAATGGTCCATTCATTCCATGTTTGCTGGGGTAACTCCCCCTTTAATCCGCTCCTGCCCTTGTGGGACGTTCACAAGGTGTCTGAGGTTATATATATTAAACAGCTAAAAGGTAAGAGATAAGATCCCAGTGAACAAACGTCCTGAATGACTAGTTGATGTATTATTATCTTGAGTCCTACATGGTAGAGCCTATGAGTAATGAAGGGAAATGTGACAGCTGTAGACTTATAAACAGTTCCCAAATCTATATAGGTAGGCAGGTGACCCTGTCATTCCTGCCAGTTCAGTGAGTTCACCTCAACTCTCACAATACTCCAGATTCGTGTTTGTCATGCCTGAAAACCCCTGTGTAGTGTGTAGGGGAGGATTCATAACTTTAATTGTATGCATTTTTGGTGTATAAGTAATATGTAGCTACGTAGCCAAAATAGGCAAAACATTCTTCGACCTCAATTTTGGTTGCAAATTTCGGGCCACGAAATCGAAAAACCATTTCCATAAAAAAGGAACAAAATAATGATAAATATGATTATTGATTTCTGAATAGAATTAAATATAAAACTTAGAATGATATATATATATATAACAATACCAACTCTCTCCCTGTCATCCCTGAGGCGAGACTGGAAGAGTGACAGGCTGACAGCCGCGCCGCTCACCTGACAGGAGGAGGAAGAAGAGGAAGAGTCACAAGGGTGAAGGGGCGGAGAAAGGGAAGGAAGGGAGGAACACACTTTGAAGGATCTCGTAGTGACGAAGTAACATCAACTCACACCAACCATCACATCCTTCCCTTAAACCCTCTGTGTGTGTGTGTTGCTGTTTAGTGTTTACGTCAATTGAGTAGATGATTACAATGGATGACGACGATGATTATTTCACGCCAATGTCCACGTCCAGGTAATACTGTATGCGTTTGCATAGTTGTAGTATACAGGGCCTGAGCTACACTCCGTATCTATATTGTTATTATTTTATATCTTCTTTGTCTAAGGCACACAACTCAGTCACTACTTTCCCTGTTTGATGTCTATGCACTGTTTAACTGTGACTGGCGTGCCTTCAGATCCGTGTTGCCCTTATACATCTACCAGTACCTCCTCGCATAGTCTAGTATAATGTGCAATTAAAGGGTAGCCAACCAGGTGAGTAAACCAGATGAATGCTTAGAGAATTCAGGGTTATATTAATACAGGTTTTCATAATTACATTTCCGTCGCAAATTACTAGTTTGTGAGATATTCAATGTTTTATTTGAACTCTTCTCTTCTAGGATAAGATAAAGTTTAGTTTGGTTTGAAGAAGAATATTATTTGTCAATATAGATTAAGATTTGGTTGATTTAGGGATAAAATTTTACATCTTCACCATAATGGCGTTTGTTTACGTCTCACCTGTGTTCTGCTTGTATTGTCCTATTTTCCTGCTTGTATTATCCTTGTTCTGCTTGTATCGTCCTATTTTTCCTGCTTATATTGTCCTTGTTATGCTTATCTTGTCTTACTTTACCTGCTTGCATTGTCCTTGTTAATTAGTGTGGTCGGTTTGAAACATCTCACACTATGCATACAATCGCCGTGTATTTCATTTTTTTTTTTTGCGTGTAATGGCTTCACTTCACCTTTATGCTTCCCTACAGTCGTCGCCTGGCCATGCTGTTTGGCTCTGAGGACATGACCACCACCACCACCACCACCAACAGCATCACAGGCCACCAGTCTGATCTCAGTGCACAGTTCAGGTATCAGAATACACTTACAGAACACATACTATACCTAATACATTGTAACATAGGAGTACACACTGCCTCATACATACACACAGCCTCATGCATACACACAGCCTCATATATACACACAGCCTCATACACACACACATCCTATCATGAAGGGTTGTTTCAAGTTGTCTCGTAAATAATTTCACACAGAATCACACATCACCAGAAGCTGAGTCCGTTCCGCCCTCAGGTTTGTGGCACCTAAACAGCCACGGCCGGGCAGGAGCAGCTCGTCGTCTTCCACCTCGTCTGTCTCTGGCCCAGCCTCATCAAGGGACGGCCAAGATGTGCTGCTGGAAGTGGTTCTCAATCTGCTGCCTCAAGGGTGAGTGAATTCCATAAGTATAAGCAAGTGTTGTCTTGTAAAATATTAAAATTGAAGTAGATTATTAGTGTAAATGTTAGTGTGGTTAGGTTAGGTTAGGTTAGTGTGGAGTTGTGTTTGATGTGTGACAACCTCCAGGACAGAGAGGAATGGGATGGGAAAGACACAGGTGAGGTGCCAGGTGGTGGGGAATGCAGTGAGGAGGAGCTTCACCCTGGTGATGGTGCAGGACAAAGAGGAGCTGTGGAAGGCTGCTGTTGACTCACAATTACTTATAGAGGTAAAGTGCTCTCTTCCATGGCCTCTGTTTCTTTGTCACTGTATTCCAAGCTGTTTAAAGGAGTTTCCAGTTCATAAATAGTATAGAGAGAAGTTGAAATATATGAAAAAATTTAAGCACGTGATAGAATTAAGAGTTTCATGGAACCAAAACCATAACCTTGTGACTTTTGCATACGACCCGGTGCCTCTGAATGCCTGAAGGAGTCATGTGCTATAGTGTGGATGTCATTGTCTGTTGCTATGGTGTTCTGTTAGGTGGTGGAGCGCTCTACTCTGAGGGTGGCAGTGCACGGCAGATCCTTGACACTGCTAGGCGACACACAACGAATTGAAGCCTTGGTGATGCAGGTGTGTGTGTGTATGTATATATATAAGAGAGCAAGACTTCCTCTAATATTGATCGATGTTAAGATTTTAATTTGTCATCTGTACTACTTAAGTGGTTAGGATGTGGGATGGCTACCAGGTTGAAAGGACATAACAACTCTACACCTGGGAATGATCATAGCTCCTTATAACCCTTAAGACTGTATAAGTATTCACAGCCTCCCCTTCCTCTTCCCTCTTCCTTCTTCCCTCTTAGCTGGCCATATACCGAGGTGTGGCAAGCAACGGCCCCACTCACCAAGACCTGTGTGTGGGTAAGGGTCATATCCTGGGTGAAGGGGACGTGGCCAAAGTGTGCTGCACCACTTATACCATCACCTCAACGGCACACAAAGGAGAAAAGGTACACATCACTGGATCTGCTCATACGTACACTTCAACACACACACACACACGTACACTATATTTCCATGGTTGAAGTATGATCTTAATTCTACATACACTTCAACACACCCACACACACACACACGTACACTATATTTCCATGGTTAAAGTATAACCTTAATTCTTGACTTAATTAGCATGGAAAGCAAACACTAGTCCTTGCTACTGCATTTCAATGTGGTAATGATAATTATGTTGTCAGATCCATTTAACTTACATGAAGGAGGCTGCAAGAGGCCAATTAATCTACACAAGGCAAGTAATGAAACTATACTTGTAATGATGCGTTTTCTTTGTGTTATCTTTTTGTTATCTTTGTTATCGTAGGTTGATGATCTGAAGGGACTGAAGGTGGCAGTGAGTTCAGCCACAGGGGGAGGGTGGGAGAGGTGTCTGGCAGGGGCCACGACGGACACTCGCAGGCTCATCTTCCTGCCCAAGGTGAGAGAGAGAGAGATTTATTAGGTTAGGTTTAAAGATAGATGGAACTAACAATACTTACCACCTTTAACATGTAAAATTGCCAGAAAAATATGCATCATTTGTTGTATTGATGTAAGGTCTGTATAAATAAGAAAGAGAGAGAGAGAGATCTTTTCTTCCTGTTCTAGCAAAAGGATGGGAAGTGGCTGCCTCCCACCACCTATCACGATGTAACAGTCATGAAAGTGAGAACCAAAGGGAGCAAGGAGAAGGCAGCACCAGGAACACTAGCACCAGCACCAGCAGTCATCAACAACAGTCCTGCCAAACAACAACAAGAACAACATATAGTTACTTCCCATGATGCATCTGCCTCTCCTTCTCCACAAATCGTCGTGGGTCAGTTGTCATTATATTGCTTGATCTTAGTACTGTAAGGGATTTTCTTGATTCCTGAAACTTGTGATAGGAATGAATGTGTGTCTGTATTCTCGTTTTGTAAGGTGTGTGTGTGAGAGGTTATACAGTCTTCATATATATATAATGCTATTTATACCTATGCTTCAAATAAATTACTGCAAACATTAACATAACTTCATTATAAAAACTATGAGTGTATCCGTCTGTGAACTGAGCACACCAACCCTTCACCCTAGGTCAGAATGGTGACCTAGCTCAACCCCAAGGTCATGACACGCAGGAGGAGGATGGGGCAGCTAGGAAGGCGGCACTAGTGTCTCGGATGGCACAGGTTGGCACTGCACTCTTCCCGTTAATGCCGAGTGCCAAGGTGGTGCTACAACAGTCTGAGGCAACAACACAGGTATTAATCTTCCTCCTCATTCTTTATTCCCTTCATTTTGTTTCTTCCTTTTTATTCCTGTATTGGTGTCTTCTCTTCCTTCTTCCTCCTCATTCCCTCTTTTTATTCCTGTATTGGTATCTTCTCTTCCTCCCTCCTCCTCCTCCTCCCTATACGTACTTGACAAAATAGTTAGACAGGTTATTTATTGATGCTTATGTGATTCAGATAAACTTTAAAGATATACTGAGGAGTTTTCATTTTGAGTTTTGTGTCATTTCACTTACCTGTCTTTTCTAGGGTGCCGTGGAGTCTCAAGAAACACTAACCGAAGGCACATCAGACCCTGCCTCCACCTCTCCACCCACCCCTTCCACCACCCTTGTATCCACTTCTGTTACTACTTCCACCTCCACCTCCACCACTAGTCTTACCTGTACACCTACCTCTGTCCTCACCACCACCACCACCACCACCCCTACCCCTGCCCCTGCCCCCACCCTGCCAGCCTCACACCACCAAACTCCCTCCTTACCCCTGGACCCCACTCTGGCACTCAGCATCTGCCAGCTTGGGACTTCAGTTGCTAAGATGTCAGACAGGATTGATCTTCTGCTGGCTAAGGTGAGGGATGTAAGGAAGGGAAAGGAAACAGAGGGTGGAAGGGAAAGTATGTATATCAGGAGATATAAGGTAAAGGGAAGATAGATGGACAGGACAGACTAGCAAGGCAATGGTGGATATGAGATCCTAGTGTAGGGAATTGTGTTGATAATTATGTCATTTATTTAGTGTTGGAGGTGTTTTAATCATCCTATCTTAAAAGTCGTATAGGAAGATGTAGCAACAAAACTCGCCAGAAAGTCCCAATATTCACCTCTTAAGGGAAGGGATGTAAGAGTGAAAACACTTATCAACTTTGAGACATAGATACCCAGGAGGACATACTAGTGAAAATAGAATACCATTAACCTGAATATTATACCACTGTAACACCCATAAGGAAACATAAATAACATTTGTAACACACCATCCATTCACTTGACTACTCATTCCATAACCTAACTATAGTGCTTTTCCTAGGTGGATGGGGCGGAGGGAGGTGTTGGTCGTGGCTCCAGCTCATCCTCCACCAGTGATCCTGAAGCATTGATGGCATTGGCTAAGGGTTTGGTGGGTCACAATGAGAGGCTGAGGGGAGACGTGGAGGCTATGGAAAGGAAACTTGTTGAGAGTCAGACTTCTTGCACTTCACTCCTGGCCATGAACACAGAGTAAGAGAGAGAGACTGACTATATATATTCATGTAAATTTGTGTCTGCCTTTCTTTTTATACTTGAGGCTCTTCACTTTCAGACTTTTGGAGGAGAAGAGGGAGATGCTGAGACGAGAAGCTGAGTTGAGAAAGGAAGAGGATGCTAAGAAGGAAGATGATAAAGAAGATTTAAAAGACAAACAACAACCAGTGAAGGAAGAGGAAGTTGAGGATAACCAAACAGAGGCAAAAGTGAGTCAATACTTTTACCTGACTCATTAATTTTAGGTATATTTTGATTACCCTTGTTGTGTGTGTGTGTGTGTGTGTGTGTGTGTGTGTGTGTGTGTGTGTGTGTGTGTGTGTGTGGCTAGCATTGTATATAATCTTTGTATATTTACGTTCACCAGAGAGACATCCATGGCTTGACCCCGGAGCAGGTGAGGTCATTACTCAAGTCCACTCTCTCAGGCCTGTTCCGTCACCTGTCCAGTGCCTTCAGTGAGGAGGAGCAATACACTCGTCCTCAGATCCTACACACTGTACGGTCTGGCCTTGAGGTGAGCTACTTACTACTATCTGACTTTTTAACACCTCAGCTGGTCTTCTAAAGCCGTCCTTCATCTTTTTAACCTCTCGTTGCAGGTGGCTTACTCCTCTCTAATAGAAAACCTGGAAGAGATGGCAAGTGTGGAAGGAGAAGCAGCAGTAGGAGGAGAAAAAGAAGAAAACCAATGTGAAGAAGGAGATGAGAGGAAAGAAGAGGAAAATGGAAAAAGTCAGCCACAGATCGAGGTCAAGAGTGGAAAAAGTAGTCCAGGTGAGGAAATTAATGAGGATTTTGCCGCTGAGGAGAGGTGGAAGGAAAACAAGGAGGAGGAGGAGGAGGGAGAGCCATCACTGGTACAAAACAACACATTACAAACTGATTCTCTCGACCTCAAAGAAAAGGATGCAAGTGATAATAATAATCAATTAGAAGAGAACTGGAAGGAAACTGCCTCATTATGTTTGGATGAGGCAGAGAAGAAACCAGAGCAAGATCAGGAGGAGGAGGAGGAGAGAAGGCAAGCATTTGGTGTGGAATGAAAAATCAGACAGCTATTGATAAGGGAGGGTGAGTGAGTGACTTCTTTTGATGTGCATGGTGTCACCCCTATAGTTTGCTGACCTTTTTTAAGCGTTGCAATGACCTCGGTGGTGGTGTTGAACCTTGCACAAGACGGAACAATGCCACACATTTCTGCGGCACCACTTTTCAATTAACTTTTGTCATCCTGTTAGTGTTTGAAATGTGTATCACCGATGTTTCTGTCTTGGTACTCTGCATGACCACTCTGTATCTTTCCTTCGCCTGTTTTAGTTGTAGTAGACCTGTAGATTATGAAGGTTTTTAGTTAGAAGGTTTATATAGAGTGTAGTAGTGGTAAGAGATAGAAGGGAATAGTTTGTGTTACTGTAACCTTTTCCTGTATGTAATGAGGCATGTAACAGTTGTATGTCTCAGAAACACCTTAAGGAATTGCATTTTTACACCACACTTGATAATCTGAACCATAATGACAGTGTTGCTGGACCAATACTACTAAATAATTAATGTTTTCAGAGCCAGAGTAGTGCATCCTTTCTGTCCCTGTGTCTCTGGGTCCTATGTGTGGAGGCTCTTCAGAGTGACCTGCCAAGTGGCTCACCATTGCTCAAGTATTACATGATTGACTTGTCCTCGGAAGTGATAGCGGCGGCAGCAGCAGCGGCTCACTAGGAATGTAAGATAAGTTATTGTTGTGCTCTGTTTATTGAGGTTGAGACAGAGGGTGGTAGAGTTTCCTTGACTTGTTATTCATTTCTATATTCTAATCGATAATCAAAGTTTCCAAAGATTTTTTTAACGATTGTAATAATTGTTGCCATATATGAAAAAAGAATATAATGAAGTCCCCCCGTCAGGAGTGGGATTGGTGTAGACAGAGAGAGAGGTGGTGATTGAGCGTGTCCATGTGCGTTGTGTAGTGACATGACTGTATGAGTGTTAAGAGTCATTGTTGTTGTCATGGTTTATCAACAAGAGGTGCTAAAACTTTCTCTAAATAGCAAGAATAAGAAGACTGTATTTACCAAGTAGCGATAAGCGAGTCCTTCCATTTGTAAGTACGTGTGTTCCATCCATAGCTTCCTTTCAATCTGTACTCTCACACTTCCTGTTCATTAAGTCACTCCTCCCATTGTGTCCTTCCCTCCACCCACCCATGATCACTCCCCACAAGTCTTTCGCTTGCTACATCCAGGAGACCACAGTGGCAGTTGTGTTAGGAGCTGATTGTTGAAATATTAAGGAAGATACTTTTCCATGCTCAACCTCAGTCATATTGTGTCCCTCCCAGCCACAGTGCTCTTCAAATGGTGCCAAGTTATACTACATATATAGAGGATCATTGGTAGGTTTTCTTCACTATTGAATGATTAATAAATTAAGATATTCCAACTCCTTTGTTTGTCCATTCATCTTGATCACTTCTATCACTTCTCGATGCAGCAAATATTTTTATAAGGGAAGTAAATAAGTCTTATGATTAGACATCCTTTAAGTAAGCTAGTCACTCAGTTAAGGTTTAAAGAGACCAAATAAAAGACATCAAATGAGGATCATCATTATCATCATCACCACTGTCACCATCACTATCATGATCATCACCATCATCATCGTTATCTTGTCCCTTGTAGGAGTGCCTTGCCTGGGATGGCTGCTGAAGAAATACTCCCATGACACTGTTAGTAGACTATTCTTTCATTTGTACAATATCACACCTCCCTTCCATCCATTCTCCCATGTCTAGGGTGTCACACTCATGTTGTTTTCTTTATGTAACTTCTACACATTTTATTGTGTGGTTCTTCTTCAGTCATTCTTTTAATGTCATGGTATATGAAATTTGATAACTTTATTTTGATCCAAAGTTAATTCATTTCTGTTATATTTAATTCATTGAATATCAAGCTTCGTTTGAGACATACACTGCAGTGCTTCCATATAGAGTTGCAGTCAGACTATATTCTTGTGTATTATTATTTAGAAGCAACACTCTGATTTTCATAGATTGTTAAGAGAAAGTTGATATGAAATTTCTCACTGTAAATTAATCAATGTTATTTTGCACCATTTGACTTTGATCATAAATAATTATAAAAAAAAAACTATTGTATATTTCATATTATTAGATTGTGCAGCAGATATTCCATCATATTAGTTACAACTCTTGCCTCCAACATCTTGGTGGATCAACATATTTCTTGGACCAGAACAACAAAACGCAGGATCTAAGGTAAAACTAAATAATCATTACATGTTTTTCCTTTATTATCACCGAGTACAGACAGCCATACAATCACAGACATGAGAGGAAGGGTGAGGTGAAGTCACTTTAGAGTGAGAGCATCTCAAACATTCATCTCAGGAAGAACCAGATCTCAACATTAGGGGAATTTAGTGCTGAAATTTCAGTTAGACTTCATACATACACTTTAAGAGATATATAAGTTATCTTCCTTAATTAAGTACAAATGTGGGCAAAATTTCTAACTTAGCATAAAAATGTTTTGCACCATAAAGAAATGCACTCATTCTGGTGTTAGAGAAGACATGATTACAGAGCACCCACAACCAGGCACAAGAGCTTCTTAGTTGCAGGGGTTGCCAGGACCAGACTCAGACAACACAACTTACAACACTCAACTGGTTATGTACACAAACACACCACACCACACCACGCCCACAAACATTGATGGTGTATTAGCTTATTTGAGGTTTATTGTCATTCCTTCCCTTATATTCATGTTGGTGTCTAACTTCTTTAAACATTTCACAAGGCAGCGTCACACTGGGCAAATTCTCCCAGCATGTGTTGGAGGCTGATGAGACACAATTATAACTTCAAATTTGATGTTTAGAAAGTTCCACTAGCTAGGTGTCCTGCCACCTCATAAGGGACTAAAAACGACTATAATCCTGCATTGTTCTTAATTCATCTGAAGGCAAGCGCAGATTTGTATAACATCATCCTTTAAGCTTTATTCCCTCTCTACGTTGCTGTAAATGTCATGAGTCCTTACCAACCATTGTTACACTCACTTTCTTTCTCAACTTTCTCAGGGTTTGCTTTATATAAAACAGCAACTATAGTATAGGTTCACAATCTCTTATCCAAAAATCTTGAGACCAGACACTTCGGATTTTGGAATGGAATATTTCTAGTGTAAATAACGTTTTTTAGATATAACATTACAGGTGACTGGGTGGCTCAGTGGTAGAGTGGTCAGCCAGTAGAGAGCAGTTTCATCAGTATTGTATATTTGCTCAGGAATTAAGATTTTCATCAGATACCATTTTGGCAAATTCATCAATGTAACTACGTTCAGCTGCCTCACAATCAGCAGAAGCTTTTTCACAGCAGATTTTCACATATTTTATACCATGACGCTTCTTAAATTTGTGCAGCCAACCTTCTGAATATTCATATTCGCCTTCAATGTTCAATGTTAATTTCTTCATGGTATTTTCTAGCTTGTTTCATTACAGACTCTTCCTTTTCTTTTTCTCACTGTTATCCATAAGGGAATTTACAGCTCTTTTTGACATTTTCAATCTTCAAAAATAAAAAAAAGCAGTAAAAAATTAAAATATCCGTGAGCAGCAGAGGCGATGTGCGTCTGACAAGCTTTGATGTGCAGACGACATACGGTTTTCGGAGCTTTTCAGTTTTTGGATAAAAGATTGTGAACCTGTATGATCAAAGTCATTGAAACTCCTAGGGATCCCTGATGGCCATCCCTAATGAAGCTTTTGCCACTTAGTGTCAGCCCAGACTAGTGCAGAATTGTGCCGTGTAACACTGCCTTCAACTATTCGTGTTTGTCAAATCTGCCAAAATATTCAGTGTTTTCCTAGGTACAAACTCGTAACCGTGTCACAATTGTCTGGAATTTAAATATGAAAGTAGTATTTCACAAAAAAAAAATGTGAAAAGCAAGTATTGTGAAGTAATCTTGGATCAGGGATTCTGGCAACATTTCTTTGGTGAGTCAGAAATATAGACAGATTGTGAATACAGGAATGAAATTTGTGTGGTTACATAAGGTTACGCATTACACAATGGGTAGAAGTGTTATTTGACACTATCTCTGTCCCTACAAGCAAACTCATTACATAAATCTTTAGTAATAACTCTCCACCAATTAAGTATAATTACCACTATCCATAGTTATTTTTCAAAGGCCCGGCCCAGATGTCTTACTGTCACTCTTACTCCCAACCAAGTCAGTGATTCCTGCACATAAAACATTATGTAGTTGTCCATTTATTCATAGCGATCTGTCATCACAATTACCAAACATATCTGTGTTCTCAAACTAATATTAATCATTACTTTCATGATAATATGAACTTCATGTTGGTGCGTCAACACTTCTGAGAGAATTTTGAAAATGTTAAATATTAATACATTTAAAAATAAATGGACAGCTACATAAATATGTGATATAAACCAATCAGTGTTGGCCACAGATCTTGTTGGGCAGATGTCTGGGTGAGATGAAAGTAAGATTACAGTAATAAGTGTGATGTGCAGCATTAAGAATTATCATTACCTAAGATGACCCACATCAAACAGTATTTAACAGGTCAAGTGCACAACCACACTCACTTGATCACAATGTCACCACTGCATTCACTGATCTATTTACTTATTTGAATCTTATATTTATTATGATAGGCTTCAATTTTGTGATTATTATTGCCTTTAAGTATATTTCTAATATGGTAAAATGCAATAATTGCAAGAGCAATATTAAACATAGTGTATCCAACTTTATAGCAGGCTTACAGTATATCACCCTTGACGGAGTGTAGCCAAGACAAGGCGTTTAGGGCTCAGGGAGACATTACTAACACCTGCCCCTCTGCACCTTGTCTTTACATTGGAGACAATATAGAGGAGGGGCTTCCCAAACCCATCACTCCATCCTTTTGGGTTGCTTTTTACAATCAACATAGAATTCTTGCAACCACCACCAATCATGGAGTTGTGAGCATAAGGCAGTAGCCTAACAGGGCTCGGCTTACACATTCATGTAAGCTCATGCAGTTTGATACTCAATGTGGAGACTCTTCAGTGGTGGTCATACCCTGGGGTATACCCTGGGGTATGGGGGAAGTTTTTAGGAACGAGCATCAGATATAAATAGATATATAAATAGGGAAAGTACTGAGGACAACAAGGCAATACTCAGGGGTTTGTGTGGCCATGCCTCTCACAAGACACTGAACTGCATAACAACTCTGTATGAGCTGTGGTCTGACAATGAGGTGAATGCGTGCAACAAACAACTAGTAAACAAATGTTTCAGTGTGTCCAGTGTAGTTAACCTGAGACAAGGTTCATGTCTACTGGAACATGTTCACCTTTACAAACACTACAAACACATGAATCATTAAGGACTTGCACTTCAAATCTGCATAAAAGTTGGCTGAAATTGTAAGGTTTTTTGTAAGTTTGACTCGGCTGCCATCATTATTTGTTCCATTACTTGGGTTGCAATAAGTTTTGTTCATCAGTGGTGGGCGGGTCAGTAAATTTTGCCAGTCCGTCATTTTTCATTCGCCAGCGGCCGGCCCGCCAGTCCATCATTATTTCAGGCCGCCCCAGTCCGTCAGTCGTCAGTCCATCACTCCGTCATCGATATTTTAACCGCGCTTCCGTTATCGCTAAATTACAGTTCGTCACCGCTATTTTAGGGCCGTCAGTAAAAAAAACTACAAGGGTAATAGAAGCGGTGAAAAACAATTTAAACAATGTTACTTCACTTGATCAAACGCGGGTTGGAATACTAAAACTCCGTCCACACTACAGAAATTTCTTTTGTAACAAGTTGAAGCTTTTGAAACAAGTTAAAAACTTAAAACTGCACCACAAAAGCGGAGAGCTCGCGACAGACCTTTCATTACGAAAGCCAGCAGACTAAATTATAGGACGCAGCGCGGTCCCGTAGAAATTTCTGTAGTGTGTCGTCTTTGCTTTTCGGGTTAGTGACGGTTTGTGGGACGGCCGAAAATCGCTTCCGTCGGCACTTATTCCGTCAATGTTTTAAAGTGTCCGTCAGTCATCAGTCCGCCAGCGAAACGGGAGTCCGTCATTGACGGACTGTCAGACCTTCCGTCGGTACTGACGGACTGCCCACCCCTGTTGTTCATAATGGCATTCATGCCCGCATGCACACACATACTCACACATGCACTCTCACGCACACACACACAAGAAGAAATAGTATGATTAGTCTTTGCAAAACCATATGGAAATTTAAAGTTGTGTGGTGTGATTGACATCTACACATAAATCTAGTTACAATTATATAAAAATAAAAGTAAATATGGAAACTATGAATATAAACCAATAAATGAAGTAAGTGTCTACATAAACAAGCTTGTGTACATGACTGACTGAATCCTTCATGGTTCACGGCACAGGAAGTCCCCTTAAATATACCACCTAAAGGTTGAGTTGGATGGTGGCTCACGGCAGCTTCTTGGTGAAAGGGGAAATGCTCTCATTAACCCTAACAGAACTATATGCTCTATAGCTACCTAGTCCTGGAGCATTATTTAATCATCTTTAATTCTACATCATAAACAGAATTCATCTAAATGATGAAAATAATAATTATGTACTGAGCAGCGGAGTGTCAGATAGTCAGGTAGAAAACATATATGGCTAAAAGTTAAGCCATAAAACATGTACACCATAGAATCAATTGTGATGAACGAGCTTCATTACATTGAACATAATGAGTTTGGTGCATAACTGAGGCATTTAACTTTCCTTTGTTCAAAATTATTTGGAAAAGATCCTTGAGTTTAAACTAGTCAACTCTCTCTCTCTCACACACATGCACAACACCACACACTCACTCGCTCACTCACTCTCTTCCTCATTACCATATGCTGTCCTTTTTATATTTTGAATGCATGGAATATACTACATCCTAAATAAATCTGTATGGGGATTTACTGTTCCTAAACCATGAATTGTGCACAACCCACATTCTTGACCAGAATTCACCACCAGTACACACATACACATACACTAAGGAACAGACTGCAGCTACCTTATCTCATGTGACTCAACTAAAGTGTTTATGGGTTCATGTATATATAAAAAAGTTTATCCTGTTCTGGATCACAGTTCTGTCACTTATTGCATACAAATGTGTGTACTGAAGGAGACACTCTTACGTTGCTAATGACTATCATATCATTACTGAAAACCAACTGATATCTAACATAACCATTGCACTGGCAGTGGTAACTTTTTCACAGTTTTTTCAACGTTATGAAATGCTGTACATCCCAGCATCAAAGATGCACTTTTCTTTCAAAAAATATATCTGGAAAATTTGTCTTTCTCCAAAGAGCAAGTTGCTTAGATTCCTCAATCTAAACATGGGTGATACCTACTGCATCCTGTATCTCAACTACGTCATTAGTGAATCAACTGTAAAAACAATTAAAAAAACATTGGTATTACTTATGATTGGTGTAAACAAGGTTTTGTTTTCACTCAACATTACCGACACTGTCCTACAGGCTACTATGAGTGTTACTATCATTTCAACAGAGAGCTGTTCATGGAAGTTAGTCTATTAAAGTTGAACCCAAACCAATATGTTGAACAGTCATAAAAATGACACATCTAAAATGTAATCTTACACCACTAACAATAAAGTGTTCAACTGGTGCAGCCAATGGAGATAAGACAAAGCTGCATTATTATACACATTATACAAATACTGTAACATGATAAGCTCATCATTTCAGACTGACTTGTGGGACAAAGTTCTCATAAGCCAAGGAAGAAGTGCTGTCCTGAGTTTCTTTTGCAAAACAATGATACAAAAATTATGCATCTTTGTTACTGGGAAATATAGTAACATTCTTCTTCTGTGACAAAAATGTCGACAAATAAATATATCATAGGAGACAGTACGTCTTCCTTTCAGTTGTGAATATGTAATTTTTTGGCAAACATTCAATATCAATGAAAAAAAAATCAAAATAAAAATAAAATCATATAAATCATCTTCAGATAAAACTGAGCAATGTTATCTGTAAGCCATGAAGTTCTAAACTGTCACAATAATAAAGCAATCCCGAAGCAACACACTTCACTGAGGTGTAACACAATCAAACACTTGAAGGGAAAAGATATTACTAAGCTGGAGTTAGAACCTGCTAACCATCAAACTAACTGCAGGATACCACTAGTAGAAACTGGCTTTTACACTATCTGCTACCTTACCTGACTCCTCTAACCCTGTACAACTACCACACACCAGGCACCAAATACACCCCAGAGATATGTTCTGTACTACCATTTGGGGGAAGGTTTGGAGGCCACACCTCCTCCCCGTGTGAAGACCTACACTGATAGATCCTGAACATTAATGAATATACACTCTAAAGGGAACGAGATCAGTCATGTTAAGTCACCATCACAGAAATGACTCTACTAACACACCTTTGATGAGACACTCCAGATGGCACCTCACGGGGAAGAGGTTTAAGGGGGAGGGGTTGGTAAACGTGATTAACCCAAAAGGATGCCACCTTCCCTGAGGTGCCGGATGAGATAACAGTGCCAGGTGTGATATGCTGCCACACAAACACACTTGTGAGGTGAAGCCTGGACAAACAGGCACTAAACTTACATAAACTTTCAAAACAAAAACACTCATTTACCAGTAAACTTGAGAGGGAAGCCATGAGGCAACCCATCTTCTGTAGGCAAGTAAGAGGAGGAGGAGTAGTAGTCATAGTAGTTACCAGTGAAATAAAATGAAAGCCGTTGTAGTAGTGATATTGGGTTGTGGCAGCAGTGGTGATGGTGTAAGAGCAGCAGTTCCTCTATGAAGACGACGAAGTTGTTTTGATTATCACGGGAACTGCAACGAGAGGAAGGATTACAGGTTATTTAAAAATCATACTTGTATAAACAACACAAAGATGATTAAATAATACCCACAAACTAGTTAACTTTGGACCATACAGTTCTGCTAGGATTATATATTAACACTTTCTCTTATCAATGTTTCCTCAACTTTTTCATTATTTATATTTTGTCATCCCCTTCACCTCCATAATACATTCCTTTCCTTACTCATTCCTTAAGAACACTTTCACCTTTTCTCTGTAATCAGCCAATCAATTCACAACTCATCCCACACTGCTACACAAACACCACCCTTCCCACCCATGACTCTTCCTGCCTCCACCCTCACCACCACCACCACCACACTCACTGAATATCACCAGGAAGAGCAGGATCGCCACACCCGCCACACACAGCCGGCCGCGCGTGTTCTCCCACCAGGCACGGCGGCGGAGGCGAGTGGCAGAGGAACGAAACTGATCAGAAGTAGCAGCCAGGCCCTCAGAGCGGTCCTGTAGGTGGTCCAGCTGGTCGCCTCGCTCCAGCAGGCGACCAACATTGTCTCGCATCACATCAGTCACCTCCGCAATCTGTACCCTTACACTGTGGGGAAGGAGAAGGCGGAGTAAAGAGGAAAAGCACACTAAGAAATGAAGGGGTGTGGTGTTGGTGTGGGATTACAGGAGTGTAAGGAAAGAGTGAGTGTATTTGTGGATGCAGCTGTCAGTGCAGATGAACAAACTTATGTGAGGGAAGAAAGGAAGGAATATGGATGATATAGAGAGATTTTTGATAGTGAAGTTAGATAGTTATATTTGCATCACCTACACACACACACACTAGTACACAGGTATGGTACTTACTCCTTCAGCTTGTCAGATGCAAACCGCACTGTCTTCTTGCCTGACGGCCCTCTGGAGGAAGAATGATGCTTTAATCACATGCGTTAAACATTATGAATTTTCACACAATTACAATAAACTAGGGCTAAAAATATGAATACAAAATATCCTTATCAAGTCACTGTACATAAAGTTTGAGAAGGTTAAGTGTGACCTGACCAAGCCTTTTTGAAAGTGTCATGTCAAGTATTAAATGGAGTCCAACCCAAGCAGGTGGTGCCAGTGACTTGGTGACACTGGCACTGGCACCAAGTGACAGGGAGACTTACTTGAGGAAGAAGTCGTCCTCATCAGCTCCGTCCTCAGTACTGGTGATCAGCCTTTCCTGAAACACAATGCGACAAAATCAACCTCTTTTTTTTATTTATTTCTTGTGGGTAACGGCATAAAAGGATTTCATGATATCTATAGAACTGAACCATCCAATCGCGCTGCCACTCGTCACTGCCATTCTTGCCACTACCAATTAGATCTTTCCACGCTAGGTTCATTACGCTTTTCATTTGTTTTAGGGACAGGTCAGGTGTTCCTATACAGGCTCATGTCAGTTGTTGATATGGCTATCAACACAGTAAGACATGAACATCTTCCCGTTTCTTGTGGAGGATGTTATTTGTCCTAAGGTGATTTTTGTGGAACATATTTCAAGGACTGTGAAGGGTTACTCAAACTGTTAATGAGACATGGTTTAGTGCCTGAAAAGAAACTTCACGTCTTTCTGAACAAAGCCGCTAAACTCTACCCACCTCCATCGCTTTAACAATAACCACACCACACCGATAAGTCATAACGGTATAATTTTGGAGGTCCTTTGTTAGGTTAGATTAATGTCCTAGCGGGGGTTCCAGGCAGGGCGCAGCCTCTTCTGCTAGGTTAGGTTAGGTTAAGTTAGTTTATGGCTAGCTTAGGTTAGGTTAGCAGGGAGGGTGCGCCCCCCCCTGCTAGATTAGGTTAGGTTAGGAAATTTCGAAATTTTTGAAGGCCCATATTTCGCTTATTTTTCATCCTCCCCAAAAAAAACCCGATTCCCCAGGATCCCCCAAGCTTGTTTGAAGGGATAGGGGGTGTTGGTGGGGAATCGGGGTGGCGGACTTATTATCCAGAATTACCAGTAGACCAAAGTTGAAGATATCTTAACCACATTTAAGAGAAAACAAAAAAGAACATTGGTAGAACACATAATGATAAACAGACAATTAGATGAACACAGGGAAGGCAATAAATAAATAAATAACACACAGACAAGAGAACTAGATTGAGACGAGATAGGAAGTTTTGATGGAGTAACTTGGAATAGACAGGCAGCCATGACATACAAATGGAGAAGACATAAGGAAACATTTGAGCTGCAGTGAAACCAAACAAGCTGATGATGATGATTACGATGATAATGACCTTCCATGACCCCGCCCCCCCAATCCCCGAACCACACGTAACAGCTGTCAACTCACCACTTCCTCATTATCGGCGTCATCTAAGTCCTCCGCCGATATATTCCTCTTGGGCGGCATTGTTCTTTATTTCCCTCGTTTCTCTCACTGTCAGCACCTCCTTTACACCTTCAATACTAATAAAAACAGTGAAATGGAACACAAATATGGCAGCGGGTTTAGAGCGTCAGGGGTGTCCAGGGTGAAAATTAGTCCTTGGGGTGATAGGACTTAGTTATGAGTGTGTGTTCTTTCCTTATCAGTGACTTGTAATGGTGATAGGCCTAAGTAGGGTTAGTTAATATACCTGACACGTACAACACAAGCACCACCCGCCGCCATATTTGTTGTTTATGAATCCGGATTGACACTTTTTTGATCTTGGTTCAGTACGTCTATTGTTTTCGTAATTTCTGCTGTAATATGCATACTAATGTTAGCCATTTTTTTTTTTTTTTTATGTAGATTCGATTTTTATGTATGTCAAAGTCTACTTATCAATATTGTACTATACATTGATCTTTTTCTATCCTTCACTCTCTTCAGGATGACAGATGCATACTTATTACATTCCTAACACACTAAATCCTTCACCACACACACTGAGGCATTAACACACACACACGCATCAACATTGTCTTTATTATTCAACCCTTATACATGTTTTATTGTTAGTTAATAGTTATATATGTGGTTGTTAGAATTAATTGAAGCAAACTGACAAACACTCCATTCGTATATAGTAGTCAAGTGTTTTCTGTAAATAGTAATTGTTTGTCTTATAAATAAACTCTTCTATTTACAGATAATTGTTTTACCAGTTTGATAATTATTTTTTTTCTGAATTGAACAATGATTTATTAAGCAAATAGCCAGTTATAGGAAAGAACAAAAATAAACATACCTTACAAATACATACATTATTCAAAATTTTGCTATAGAAGTGGACTGGGTTTAAATTAATGTTATTAGGAACCATATAAAAGTAATAAGGTCCATTATAGGTGGAAACATAACAAACCTTTACACTACACTAACCACTTACTGCAATGTCTGTCTGTGTTCCAATAAATGTTTAACCTAGTGTGTGTGTGCCTTTCAATACAACATAAAGATTAAGAACCCAACAATGATGTCCCCTTCAGCATAATGTACTACAAAAGGATATCTATGTGCTTGCAAAATCTTAATAATATCCATCTTGTAACCTGATGCACAGATGGGAAGCTTAGAAGTATCAACATTGTTATCACACTGCAGAACATGACTCTTTTGAAAGTGTTAATAGTAAGCACCAAGGTTTTGATAGTGTTACGTGTGTCAAAAGCACATCCTGACCCTGTAATTGATCCTCCACCACAATGAAATGCATGACACTAATGTGATCAGACGATAGCTACATAGATGCTTCCAATACTATGTGAATGGAAACAAGAATATGTTTTATGTGAATTTAATGGATGATGTCCTCCCTCCTTCCATCTCTCTCTCACTTCAATCCACATTGCTACCTAAATGATTGATAAGCTCAACCACTTGATCCTTCCAGCACATAAGATTATTGTGACTTGATGGAGAATATTACAATACAACTGGTGGCAAGGGGAGCAAATGTGTCTACATGCACACACACACATACAAACCCAAACACGCACACACGTACACATGTTTGTGAGGCATAAGGCAACAAAATTTCTTGGACATGA
Organism: Cancer borealis; assembly: GCA_036785275.1. Classification (NCBI taxonomy): domain Eukaryota; kingdom Metazoa; phylum Arthropoda; class Malacostraca; order Decapoda; family Cancridae; genus Cancer; species Cancer borealis. The sequence goes on from JAXIVD010001207.1 coordinate 20,296, forward strand.
ATATATATCAAAGAGCATCACCAAATGTTGGATGCAGCACACACCACATCATGTTATCCAAAAAGCTGCACTGGCACTAGGTGGTGTGGCACTCTGCAGCACCTGGTGGGTTATGTGAGGGCTGAATCACCAGTGTCTGTCATCTCCTTGAGGCTCAGCACCTCAATGGATGCCCGGCCTTTGGTGGGACCAATGATGGCCTCCTCTAGGGTGCGGAAGTGGCCGGGATCAATGAGACCCACCTGTGGACAATGGATTTGATTCACACACGTGTTCAAACTCACCAGTAAGGTCCCTTCCCTACACTTTATAGAGGACACATACAAGCACAAAGATACTCACCAAGTTAAGGTCAGGTTCAAATGCTTCAGTTTCTACGGTGATGTAGTGAACCACTTTCTCCCTCAGCCTCTTGGCCTCCTTGGCGGGGATGGTGAGGCGCACCTTCATTTGGGCACGTTGAATGGGGATCACCTGGCCGAGGGAGGACAAGGCAGGGTGAGCCGACACAAGGATGGGATGGGACAGGGGATGACACAGTGATGTGAGATGTGATGGAATACAGTGAAGTACAATGGAAATCAAGGTATAGGGTAGGAAAGGATGGAAATAAAACAGAATTTGACAGAATTGATTGTAAATAAGTTAGGATAAAAGATTTTTCAATGCATCATGACATCTCCTTCCCCCCATACATACACACACACACACACACACACACACACACACATGAACATACCGTGGTCAGCTGCTTAATGACATCGAGCGCTTGCTGTTTGTTGTTGCGTTTAGGATTCAGGGAGAAGTGGAGATCCCGCATGGCACTCTCAATCATTGATACTGTGTAGGGCGTCTTGGTTTCAGGGTTGATGCACTTGTCTGTAGGAGGAGGAGGAGGAGGAGGAGGAGGAGGAGGAGGAGGAGGAGGAGGAGGAGGAGGAAAAGGAGGAGGAGGAGGAGGAGGAGGAGGAAGAGGAGGAGGAGGAGGAGGAGGAGGAGGAGGAGGAGGAGGAGGAAAGACAAGATGATTTACTATTATAACTCTGCTTTAAATTACTGCAAACACATATCAATTGCATTTTCTTCAGGTAGACAGTTAATTAACTAGCACAGGTGAAGCCATACACATAAACACAATAAAAAATAGTCTATACAAGGTTCCAGAAAAAAAGAAAAAAAACAACATATGGATACCAGAATATGAAGCATTTCCTATTCTCTCCCTCCCTCTCTCACCTGACACAATAGAAGCGATCTCCTTGGTTGAGGCTTCCTGGTTGGCATGTCGCTCCTTGTCTGACACCTGCAGCTCTCCTTTCTCCAGGATCTCTAGGCATATCTGTGACCAAAAGTCTTACTCACCCTCATGCTGATCTAAGGCTCACAGCAAAAGGCTATGATGATGCTACTTAACAACTGTAGTCTTTTGTAATGTCTGCCATTGATAGAATTTCAGTTATAGATTGTTATAAATGTACAATTATGAGTATACCTATGCTATTTCAGATACGACTTAGAACGGAGGACTCACCACACGCTGGTCATCAGTCTTGAAGCACTTGAGAAGCTCCTCCTTCTTGGCGACCTGACCTTTGGATACATTGGTGAACACTGTCTCGCTCTGCAGCACCTCATCCAAGTCCTTCTCCCTGCAATAGTGCACTCAGATGGAGATGAGACCATGTAGGCTTTGCAAGTGTGTCTGTATGTGTATGTGTATGTGTGTGTGTTCTTACCTACTTATATTTTTACAGGATTGAATCAAGCTCGTTATGTCCCGTTTCTTGATACTGTTTTATCATATATTCATTTAAAGCTGTGAATGGCGTACTAAGACCCACACATTGAAATTAGAAAGAATACAGAGAATTGCAACTAAGATGGTGCCAGAATTGAAAGACCTAACATACGAGGAAAGATTAAAAGAAATGCATCTAACAACACTGAAAGAAAGAAAAGAAAGAGGAGACGACTTAATCACAATATATAAATTGGTGAACAACCTGGAGGAAAAACATATATGAAAAATCTAATATTGACAAGAAAAGGAGAGGCTAGAAATTTGAGGACAAGAAAAAATTGCAAAAAGGAATTTGCTTGAACGATACAAGGAAGTACTTGGACTGAAGGAAGAGTTAATAATGGCAAAGAATATACAGTTGAAGGAAAAAATGGACAAATATAGATACGGAGACAGGACCACAGGAGTGTGGCTTAGGCCCTGGTATACTACATACAACTAGGTAAACACACACACACACACACACACACACACACACACACACACACACACACACACACACACACACACACATAACAAGGGAACACAACACTTATTAAAAAACTTACACTTTTTGTCTCCAGCTGAGAACTTTATTTTTGTAGCAGGCTATTTCGAACCTCTTTCCTCCCTTCTTCACCCTCACCACTGCGATGTTAGTGAGGCGTATCTGGTTAGTGGGCGTGAAGATCTTCCCGCCGCTCCTACTCATGGTTGTCACAGTGTTACAAGGCCACAACGAGGAAACAAACTTGTACTTGTAACCTGATGCAACGCACACTCAACCTCCTTTTGACAACTTATACTTGGACTTGGAATGGGTGTTAGCAGCCAAGTTTTCGGCTCTATGTTTAAAATAGGTAAATCATGATCACACTTATTGATCCACATCTATTTATTTAGATTTATGTTTTTTCTGTTATTACATCTTTTCTGTTCCAAACATTTATTAACTGCGTATCAATCACTGTTCGGCGCTGGCAGATTTTTCGCATAGATAATTATCATCATCATCATCATCGTCATCATTACCGTGAAGACCCATGAGCTATCCTTTAGTACTCCACATGATACGATGAAAGTTAGGGTGGAGAAAACAGACACAAAATTCATAATAATATTTTTTAACCTACATATAACACAAGCCAGCTAGGAGTCTAGAACGTACTGTGAGGATAATAGATATTGAATCTCCACACAGCTAATTGGATACAAATAAACTTTTCTATCTTTATGGGTAACACACTCCACTCCCTCCTCTAAGGATCCATTGGGCGCAGCCCTTTGGTGTGTGGGTTGTGGGAATGGTGTACTTGGTAGGATGAGCGCAGTCTGGCGAGTCTGCCGCGGGTCACGAGTGTTGTGGGATGTCCTGGAGGGCACTCTGGATTCTTTCGGGTACTGAAGGTAGGTTGTGTTGTGTCTTTTTGGAAACACGGGGCAATACTTCTACTGGTAGTGTTTTCTTTGGAATTGTGCACAATTCGTGATCCCAATGGTACAATGTACTACAACTGTACGACCTTCACTGAAGATCTTACTGCTGCTCACCTTTCAGTCTTTCAAAACACGAGACATTAATCTCGTGTTTTGAAACACTGAAACAATTACCTAAAGGAATAAGTAGCCATGAGAGCGTTGTAGTACACTCGGCGTACTGATACCTTACAGACAGAGCATAATGATCACCAAGTGCTTGTAGAGTTTGGTCGTCCTTGACTGTCCCGTCATTACAACACAGGTAGGACCGAGGGCTTAGGTGGACGGTGTAGGCTGATCTTCTGACTGGAAGCCTGGGTTGTTCTCGCCACTCTGTTCTACTGTATTAGAGTCCCTTTGCTGTTGAAGAAATTGCCATTATTGTTAGGAAAAGAAGATAGTTGGACAAGCAATTAACCTGCATTAATTTTGTATAGATGGATAGAAATATGGTAGACAAGGCAAATAGAAATAAACCGAAGACAGACATGGATTTAGAATAACAGGTGACAATAAACTATACAAGTCAAATTGTAATGAACAACAAGTATACAGGTATAAGAGAGAGAGAGAGAGAGAGAGAGAGAGAGAGAGAGAGAGAGAGAGAGAGAGAGAGAGAGAGAGAGAGAGAGAGAGAGAGAGAGAGAGAGAGAGAGAGAGAGAGAGAGAGAGAGAGAGAGAGAGAGAGAGAGAGAGAGAGAGAACATATTAAGTGGAGTATCATACTTTTACACATCCTTCGGTTACCTTGTCTTTTTTTGTCTTCTTTTCCTGACATTTCTTATGGCCGAAGTAACACGCTGCAGCTATCACCATTACTGCAGCTAAGCCACCGATCACCCCCCCCACTATCGCTCCTACATTGGTTTCTGTGTCTGGGTTACGCTGGTGATTCACCTCTTGAATGGCATCTGCAACTTCCTGTAATTCAGAAATTCTGTGTTACCCGAGGAACCTTGTTGTTAAAAAAGATTAAATTATCCTCCCGACGTAGATAACTATAGACCATAAAGTTGTATTAGGGTTAACGATAGAGCGCCACTTGTCTCATCTAGAAATTAGTGTGAGTAAGGATCAAACTCACAACCTTAAGATCACTAGCCAAGACCGAGACACAAATCATCATACTGGTTATGATGAAACAAAAAAGCTGTTACTGGTGAGCCAATGAAGGTTTGATTATCGATGACATAGTGGTGAAAAATGAAAATACTGGTCTATAGATTTTTTCACTGCTTTTCGAACCCATATATTATCTGTCTAAATTTTTCCTGTTTTGAAGAATTAATTATCTACAGTTTGGTCATTATTTTTGAAGAAGAAAAAAAAAAACCTCACCCACCTGTTTGACGTCATTTGTTTTCTCTTTCATTTTCTCTTCATCAATATCATAATTTTCAATAATGGAGGGATCAGTTTCCACTTCCTTAATCACCTTTCTCAGGTCCGTTAACTGCTCATCAAGAGTTTTAACTGTGTCCTCATCAATCGTGCCTTCCTTAATTGCCTTCGTTACATCTTCTATGGTTGTCATGATCGTATTTAGTCTTTCGCAGAGATTATCGTCATTACCCTCATTTTCCCCTTTGGTGGTACAATAATCATTTTCAGTTGATAAGAGTCTTCTTCGCAAGTATGTACCGCCATGTTTGGGAAGAGGTACTTTAGTGGTGGGAGGTGGTGTAGTGGGGGAGTTTGATGGTGTGGTGGGGGAGGAGGTTGAGGGTGTGGTGGGGGAGGAGGTTGAGGGTGTGGTGGGGGAGGAGGTTGATGGTGTGGTGGGGGAGGAGGTTGATGGTGTGGTGGGGGAGGAGGTTGATGGTGTGGTGGGGGAGGAGGTTGATGGTGTGGTGGGGGAGGAGGTTGATGGTGTGGTGGGGGAGGAGGTTGAGGGTGTAGTGGGGGAGGAGGTTGATGGTGTGGTGGGGGAGGAGGTTGAGGGTGTGGTGGGGGAGGAGGTTGAGGGTGTGGTGGGGGAGGAGGTTGAGGGTGTGGTGGGGGAGGAGGTTGAGGGTGTGGTGGGGGAGAAGGTTGAGGGTGTGGTGGGGGAGGAGGTTGAGGGTGTGGTGGGGGAGGAGGTTGAGGGTGTGGTGGGGGAGGAGGTTGAGGGTGTGGTGGGGGAGGAGGTTGAGGGTGTGGTGGAGGAGGAGGTTGATGGTGTGGGGTGGGGAGGAGGTTGATGGTGTGGTGGGGGAGGAGGTTGAGGGTGTGGTGGGGGAGGAGGTTGAGGGTGTGGTGGGGGAGGGAGGTGGATGGTGGTGGGGGAGGAGGGGAGGGGTTGGGGGGAGGGTGGGGTGGGTGGGGGGGGAGGGTGGGGTGGAGGGGTGGTGTGTGTGTGGTTTGGTAGATAGGATGTATTATAATAAGGAAGGTAAAGTGGTGGGGGAGGAGGTTGATGGTGTGGTAGGGGAGGAGGTTGATGGTGTGGTGGGGGAGGAGGTTGATGGTGTGGTGGGGGAGGAGGTTGATGGTGTGGTGGGGGAGGAGGTTGATGGTGTGGTGGGGGAGGAGGTTGATGGTGTGGTGGGGGAGGAGGTTGATGGTGTGGTGGGGGAGGAGGTTGATGGTGTGGTGGGGGAGGAGGTTGATGGTGTGGTGGGGGAGGAGGTTGAGGATGTGGTGGGGGAGGAGGTTGATGGTGTGGTGGGGGAGGTAGTTGAGGGTGTGGTGTGGGAAGTTGACGGTGTGGTGGGGGAGGTGGATGGTGTGGTGGGGGTGGAGGATGGTGGGGAGGTTGTGGGTGGTGGTTGGGTGGCTGGTGGCTGGGTGGGTGTGGTGGTGGTGATGCCGTCCAACAACGCCAGAAGCTGGTCAAGTTCATTCTGAATTGCCTGAAGCTTTTCTTGCACTTGTCTTAGTATTTCGTCATCTGTCAGAGAGAGAGAGAGAGAGAGAGAGAGAGAGAGAGAGAGAGAGAGAGAGAGAGAGAGAGAGAGAGAGAGAGAGAGAGAGAGAGAGAGAGAGAGAGAGAGAGAGAGAGAGAGAGAGAGAGAGAGAGAGAGAGAGAGAGAGAGAGAGAATAATGATAATGATAATGATAATGATAATAATAATAATAATAATAATAATAATAATAGTAGTAATAATAATAATTATTATTATTATAATTATGATAATAATAATAATAATAATAATAATAATAATAATAATAATAATAATAATAATGATGATAATAATTGCAACCTACTGGCTACAGGCCGAGCACTGTACCACAGAGCCACCTGGTCCTAAGGTACATATTGGAGTTTTCCCGACAACTTCTTGTATGTGGTAATGGCCACACACCTTCAATCATTACAATGACATTACCCTCGTGTAAAATGATAACCTCTGTTTTAGCACACAGCCCTTGGATGCCACACACTCTCTCCATCTTGTGCACTCAGCTTCTGTTTCAGCCTCACTCCCAGCACTCAGCACCAAATAATCTGGAAACAACACTTCCCGTGCTTGTCTTATCCTACACTAACGAGACGAACCTTCAACAAACACACTGAACCATAAAGGCCAAAACAAATCCTCTGCTACGCGCCAACATAAATAAAAATAAAAAAAATTGAAAAATGATGGTCTTCTACACTTATCAGCACAGCCTGCCACACAAACATAGTATTCAAATAGAAGTCATTGGTGCCTTACATGTATCCTGAGCACCGGCCGGAGTGTTGGTGAGTGCCAGTGCCACCACCACCACCACCATCGCCACCTTCATCCTTTGGCGCCATGTTCCATCCATTGTGCTGAAAGATGTCTGAGTTAACACTTTGTCACTGATGATCATATTCTAACTCCACACTGTGCATGTTACTAAGGTTGCTGGTGCATTGCAAGGCTATCACCACGTACATGCAACACAATCAATGTATATAAGCACAACTCCAACACCTCTCTCCCTCCTTTCAACACCAACAAGGTTCAAGGTTCAAGGTTCTTCTTATGTTCTTATGTTTAAGTAGACAAACTACTCACCACTGAGTATGCTGTCTTTGTGGGTGTGGGCTTGCACTGGACTCAAACACGGCTGCACAACACTCATATACTAAATTGATAAGAAGTCTCTCCTTATCTGTTTCAACAGAATTGAATTCCATAATAGCCAGGGCATTAGCATTTCAAGAACATGTGGTGAGATTAAATGGAAAGATACATCAGTCAAATTGTCTCTTGCCCGGGAATTAATCTCCGTGTTTGGACGAGTGATGGTTGAGGATCACGCAAACTGTGGCATGAAACACTCTCAAAGCATACATAAATCCATGCTTTGTTAACTTATACTTTAATATTGAACAGTAAAAGCATTATCTAACTCGATGTACAATAATGACAATGTTATTTTTTTTATTGTTCCTTTCTGCTGCAGGGTGGAAAAGGTGGATCAAGGATATATAATCTTTGGGGTGGAGGAAAATGGTGTAATACTTGGAAGGGGAGGGGGGGTGATGGATTAGAGTTATTTTCTTTTCTTGAATTAACACCACTCTTTATCTTATCAACTTGACGAGTGACGTCTGTAGAATTAGAGGCATCAGATGTTATAAGCTGTGATAAATTAGAAAGATAACCTGTTTTAATAAACATATATATGTGACTGAGTGTGTCGTTAAACATGCAGGTGCACCCAGCCGCACCTACACCCACACCTTCATTGCGATAACGAATTTATTACGTCACAAAAAATACAGCTTTCTCCGAAAAAGTAAAGATACGTTGGAATGGACTGAAAGAAGAGGTGATAGCGGCAAAGAATGTACAACTGAAGGAAGAACTGGATCAATATAGATATGGACACATGTCCACACAAATATAGATCAGGCCCTGTATATTACAATAAGGAAAACTAGGTAAAGTAATCTACACATACCAAACAATAATGCAGTATACATACTGTATAACATGACAGTTGGAATTAATTGTTGAACACAATCCCAATAATAATTATAAAAAAAACTGTTTTATATTTGATGCTTACATAAGCTGACTTAAGACACGAATGTCATGTAAAGGTCCAGAAAAAAATATATACGATTTATGGATGTCAGATTATGAAGCGCTTCCTATTCTCCCTCTCTCACCTGACACAATTTACACTCATTACATTAAATAAATTCCTCGTACTAGGTATCTATACACCATATATAGTTCTGCTTGTGTTAATGAGAGAGCATATAGTCCTCTCTACATGAAGTTTTGGTGAGCTAGGATCGAATTCACAAACTTTAGGTCATGAGTCGAACGCTACACCAGATCGCCAAGATTCAATAGACTGATTAGAGAGACGTAGAACAAGAAGGGATTAGATCAAAGTACGTAAGTGGCAGAAAGGATTAAAAAAAAGGTGATTAAACAGGAATTTCAGGGCTAACTCTCGAGACAGAATGCTAAGTAATGATTTCAAGCTGCTAAGAATTAGATTAATGATTATCTGGTTGCCAAACTTGAATAGCAGGCTAGTCTGTTCACAGATGACGCAAAGATCTACAGGACCATCAGCACAGCAGAAGATACAGAAATACTATGCAGCGACATGGTTAGACTGGAGGAGTGGAGTAGCAAGTGATTGCTGACTTTCAACTCTTCTAAATGCAAAGTCATGCACTTTGGGAGGCAGAACATGAGACCAGACTGGTTCTTCCAGTTGAGCAGTGACCACTACCAACCTGCGAGGCCACTCACTCAACATTACCAAGCCCACCCACTGGAGAACTGCACTAAAGAGCAATGCGTTCTCCATTCGAACAATCAACGATTGGAATGCCCTCCCTGACCAAGTGGTCACAGCACCGTCTATACCCGCTTTTAAGACTAGGTATGATATGCACTTGGGTATAGCAATTTAGTGAGGCTGGCGCAGTCAGTGGAGGTGAGGGCACGACAAGATTTCGTCTTATTCCCTCACTAATGATGACTAGGTAAGCATGACTAGGAATCACTACACTAGCTAGCTCCTCATGCCACACCAGTGTGGTGAGATCAGCTCAGATGTGAGGAAAAACTATAGAAGTAAGATAAGGATCAGTATACAAGCCTGTGACTACATGCCTGTTTTTTTCTGCTCTTTCAGTGATCACGCGGCGGCTGCATCTGACGGTGTATATCATTGATGCGAAGAACAGAGAGACAATAGATAAAATTGTAAAATAGCCTCCTGACTAGTAGGCTATACTAGTCAGGAGGCTACCCATTGTATACAGTGGTAGCGCGCTGGCCTTGCTTTGTTTTGTTTTGTTTTGTTTTGTAGAATTTCGCCTCCCAGGGTGCAGCTAAGGTGGACCTCCGCTGTGGCCAGGCAGCTCCGCTTCTCTTAGTGGTATGCAGATACGCCAAAGAATTTGTTCCGGTGCTGGGGTAGCCTGGCGTTGGGGGCTCGTCAGGCACTGATGCCAGCCATCTGTCCAGCTGACGCTTGAAGGAGTCAGTGGATACTCCAGTCAACTCCCTGATGACCTTTGGCACAACATTGAACAGACGAGCCCCGTTCCTTGTAAATGAATTGTGGACTACTGTTGCTATTCTCTGGGTGGTAGCTTGTGTCCCCTTAATGTAGCACAGACGTCCTTTTCTTGGGTGGTGATTCACTTGGAGCCGTACATCAGGTACCAGTTTCTCCAGGGTCTTCCACACATAGATCACTAGGTAGTACCTCTCACGCCTTCTCTGCAGTGAGTACAGGCTAAGGTGGTGTAGACGCTCCCAGTAATCCATGTGCTGGAGGCCACAGATTTTACTGGTGAAGGACCTTTGTACAGCTTCTATTTTGATTATGTCCCCTGGCTTGTGTGGTGACCAGAGTTGGCAGCAATATTCCAGCCTGGGGAGGACCAGGACCTTCCATAGTGTTAGCATGCAGGTCCTCTCCCTGGTGTGAAAGGTCCTGAGGATCCACCCAGTTAATTTCTTGGCTGTGTTGGTGATGTTAATGATGGTCCGCACTCATGGTGATTCCCAGGTCCCGCACGTGCTGTGATGGGTTGATGGTCTGGTGGTGGGCCTGGTAGCTGGTGTCTTGTTTGATGTCATGTAGAGGGCCATACTTAATTAGTTCAAATTTGTCGCTGTTCATTGCCATGTTATTTGTAACAGCCCAGTCTAGTAGGTGATTCAAGTTTTCCTGCAACAGGGCCACATCTTTCTCTGTTTTTATTTTCCTCTTTACCCTTATGTCGTCGGCAAAAGAGGTAGCCCGGGAATGTTTGAGTCCCCTGTCTATGTCTCCGATCATGATCAGGAACAATAGAGGTCCCAGCACTGACCCCTGCGGGACTCCACTAACCACCTCACTCGGGTCTGAGAGGAGCCCCTGGACTGATACCTTTTGTATCCTGCCTGTCAAAAAATTGTGGATCCACTTTCCGAGGTTTCCTGTTATGCCAAGGCCTTTTAGTTTGTGGAGGAGGAGGCCATGGTCAACTTTGTCGAAGGCCTTGGCAAAGTCCAAATAGATCACATCGGCGTTTGTACTCACTGATGTCTTGCACTAGTGATTCTTGATGTGCCAATAACTGCGACAGACAGGACCGGCCTTTTCTGAAGCCATGTTGACCCTCATTAAAGGCATTTGTCTTTTCCAAGTGCTCAGTGAGATGATTTCTGACCACCCGTTCAAGAATTTTGATGATGTGAGAGGTTATGACCACAGGCCGGTAGTTTTTGGCCAGTCCTTTGTTTCCTCCTTTGTGAATGGGTGTCACTATCCCCTCCTTAAGGGTTGGGGGAATATTTCCCGTTGCAAGGGACTTTGTGGCAATTAGTTTCAGTGGTACCGCCAGTTCATATTTGCATTGTTTCAACAACTTTGCATTAAATCAATCTGGGCCATCTGCAGAATCTGAGCTGATGGCATCAATAGCTTCAATTATGTCTTCAATTTCTGGGTTGATGTCTGTCAGTTGTGGTGTCTGTGCGATGGTTGCTCGCGTGCTGAAGAAGACTGCCGGGTCGTGTACAGTTTTGTTAGGGTCAGGCACACTGAAGACACTCTCGTACTGGGCTTTGAGGATATTTGCCATTTCCACTGGATCACACTCAAGTCCTCCATCCATATTCTCAAGTGGACCTACTGCTGATATAGTTTTGCTTTTTGCATTCACTTGGTCGACAGATCTTCCAAGGGACATCAGGGACACCACATTCTGCACCACCGACACCTTTAAGAAAAGGGCATCCCGGATGAACCTCCCATCCTGCACACAGCCACTCCCAGGGGGGCAACCAGCAACTCCCTGCCTGACCGGATAAAATATCTAAGGAGTGGAGGACAGTGCAGAGGCGGCGGACTCTCAAGTTGGCCGTGGTGATCTCCTCAACAAGAAGAAGAAGAAGATCGAGTCTCCTCCCGGGCCCGTGATGCTTTAAGCTGTTTACTGGGGAGGAACTGCTGTGGTCGGGCACCACAGTGGTGCAGCGGTGGTCCACCATGGCTGTGAGGTATATATAAGACAATTTACCATCCTGGAGCCTTGCCGCGCCCCTGGACTGGCGGGCTCCTCCTCCTCCTCCTCCTTCAGGTGGCTCTCCAGCCTCGCCACCAGGAATAAGAAGATATCCACGTTCACATATGACCACAGGAGCAAGGTATGCATGTGTGTGTGTGTGTGTGTGTGTGATATGAATTATTGTGGGATCATCAACATTTGTGTACCGAGTACAACGGGCCAACTATCATTACGGTGATTCCTTTGCGGAATCACCGGTAAATCCTCGTATTCTCGACGCTCGTTAAGATACCTTGTTATGGTTAGAGTAGGTACTACTAGCGAAAGAGGATGATGGGAAAAACGCGTGACGTCACTGGAACTGAGGATATATATACCGGTCTGGGCGGGAGGTCAGTCACTAGTGTTCCGTGACCCCGCTCCAGACAGGTAAGCCTTCAGTGTTCCTAAAAGCCTTGCCACACTTGAAAAAACATTTATTAATATCTAACAGTAAATTGTCCTCCCGGATACAGCTGCCGAGAGGACCAGCAAAAGACTCGTCTTTCGGTTGGTGTTTGACGAAGGCTGCATGTGGAGTTGCTTCTCAAACAAGGACGACGGCCAGAAGGACCCAGTGACTCTCAAACAATATTTGTGGCGTGAGTGTATTTTGGTCGTTTTTCCATCAGTTCCCTCACGTATAGTTAGGTAGGATAGAATAGGAATATTTGTGTTAAGGTATATGTTTATGTTTGTGTCGCTAAGGGTGGATAAGCATTTGTAAGAGCACCACCACGGATATAGCGAGTACTTTATTTACTTTTATTCATCATTAAAGTTGTCCATTATTTTTATATTCGTTTTCTGTTCATATACCAACTCGGACCCTCGGTATAGTGGTTGCAGCGGTGTAGATGCAAATTACGCATCAGCCCACGTTGTCCGGGAGACGCTACAGTGTGCTAGTTAAGTAGGTAATTAGCCCCCCTTCCAGTTAATTTTTTATTCCCTTACAGAGTAGTGATTGGTGATTAGAATAGTTACGTAAAGTTAATAGTGATGCATTGTTTTCTTTTTTTTAAGTGTTAGTGATAGTGTTAGTGGACTAATACGCTCAAAGTCTCCTCTGCGGGCACCTATCCCCAGATTGTTAAGTGAGTCGCGGTCTTCGGATCGCCGGGCGTCCTTCCCCCCTCCAATTAAATTTTAATTATGAATTCTCAGATAGACTTGTTAGACGACTCGTGGTTTCCCCAGGAGGAAGTAACAGAAGTGGGTGAACAAGCGCTTGATGGAGCAATAAAACCAGAGTGTTCAGAAGTCGGTCATCACGATCAGAGGAAAATGGAGTCGTTAGAAAGGGAAGTGGATAATTTAAGGTCTTGTGTTGAGGATTTAATAGGTGAACTGCGCCGCAGGGAATCTGCACCCCCCCTTGAAAGACCAGTTAAAACCTTTTTGAAGCCACGTGATATCCCTATTCTGGAGTTACGTCAGTTGAATGGTGTAGACGGCGCGGGACGACTCACTGTTTTCTTGTCACAGGTAGAAAGTTGTTCTCAGTTAACAGACGAACGACAACAAATAGTTCGGATGCGAGTAGATTCACCCCTTTCACTATTTATTCAGAATATCCTTAATAAAGAAGTTATGTCGTGGGAGAACTTTAAGAAGCACCTAACTACTGAACTCACCGACCAAAGTGAAGACCGTATCTTTGATTCCTTGAACGATTTAAAATATACGTATGACGAAGACCCAATAGAATTTGTAACCAACCTAAAATGTAAACTTGCGTTGTTAGAAGTACAGACAAAGTCGGGAGAGGTGCCTAACACTGAACAGCTCATTAAAAACAAACTACTGAAGGGCATGCCTAAAGAAAGTAGAGATAGGCTAGAGTTGTACTTGGACCAGAATGTAACCCTTAAAAAGTTTCTGAGCAAATTGGATAATGAGAGAATAGTGGTGCTAGCACAACAACGGGATAACGTGCGAACAATTGAACCAGCTTTACCATCCCAAGGTGCCATAGCACGTAATCCTCCGAGAACACCAACAGGGAGGGGCAATCTAGAAAGAGTCGAGAGGAGACTTAGACAATGGGATAAGGGAGAAAAATATTGTCCTTATTGTCGAGCTAATAGTCATTCTATAGCAGAATGTCGTAAACAACCTCGCCCAGGCTCCTGCTATGATTGCCTGCGTATGAATTGTCGAAGAGGACAACCAGGTTGTCCCGGGAGAATTAATATGACTCGAGGGAGGATAGCGTGGCAATCACCGGTCATTAACCTGGACGTTAACCATCATGTGCTCGAAGTAATGTTAGATACAGGTAGTGATGTATCTCTACTTAAGCTTAGCACAGCGGAAGAATTAGGGCTGGAAATAAAACCTAGTTCAAGAATTCCCCCATTGCAAGGAATTACTGGTCGTAAATTACGAGTTTTGGGTCAAGCTAGTGTTACCATTTCTAGTATCAGTAATCACCCAATTACCATTAAAGTAGCGGTAATTCCTGATAATTATCTGCGTCCATCAGCCTTGCTCGGTATGAATGCCATCAGTCAAGCTACATTTACGTTAGATTACCAAGCAAGAAAAGTTTATTGGAATAACTTGATTTATCCTTTAGTGTTAACAACAAATGAATATGGTAAAGTTCAAAGGGTGGTAAGAGAAACACGACCCGCCCCTAATAACCACCCCAATAACCGCCCCAAATATGGCAGATTAACTACTCGTAAACACCTGGACTGTTACTTAACGACCATGGTGGAAATTAAAGTCGATGAACAACCTAACACAGTAGTAATGGTTGAAGCCAGACATCAGTACGTCCAGAATGGAATACCAATGGTTATGACTGTCACTAAAGATCAAACTTTGTTTATCCCCGTCATTAATAACACCAAGGTAGGGTTAAACTTGCACCCCGGAACATTGTTAGTCACCTATGAACGAGTACAAGATGAACAATTAGAAACAGAAGAAACCCCCGTTACTATCTCCCGTATTAGTGAGGCTCTCGGACCTGAGAATGATTGTGTTAGTAATTACCAAACACGCTGGGAAAAACTGCAGTCCATCCTAGAATCTCGTGATTGGTCACATTTAAATCCAGAACAGAAAGAACAATTATTTCACATCATCCAACAACATCAAGAACTTTTTATAGTACATCCAGGCGAATTAGGTTTAATTCAAGCAGAACCAGCTCATATACAGGTAGACGATCCAAGACCTTGCCGTACGCCTCTATACCGTTATCCCGAGAAAGCAAAGGAGGCGATTCAGTCAATATTAAAGGAGTTAGAAGGGAAAGGTATTATCGAAAGTTCAACTGCGGCTTGGCTGTCCCCAATAGTTTTAGTTAATAAGCCAGGGGGAGACAAAAGACTCTGTTTAGATTATAGAAAAGTAAATAAACAACTAGCTATGGATATTCATCCTCTTCCTAAGTTAGAAGAGTTAGTAGAGAATGTATCAGGAAGTGACTACTATGCCACTTTGGATATGAAGGATGCATATTATCAAATCGCCCTCGATCAATCCAGCAGGGACCTAACTACTTTTAGTGATGGAATCTCACTCTATAGATTTAAAAGATTACCCTTCGGTTTGAGCTGCAGCCCCGCTTTATTCGCTAGACAAATGAACCAAGCTCTAGCCCCCCTACTTAAAGAAAATTGGGTTAAAAGTTATCTTGATGATCTTATTGTATATGCGGCAGACTACGTTACTTTAATTGAGAGGCTGGAAAAGTTATTTAAACACCTAAAGTCTGTAGGTATAAAACTTAACCTCTCCAAGTGTAATATTGGTCAAAGACAAGTAAAATTCTTAGGACATATAGTGTCAAAGGAAGGGTATCGTCCTGACCCACGTAACGTAGACGCAGTAACCCAAATGAAGCCACCCGCTACTATCAAGGAAACGCGGCGTTTCATCGGGATGTGCTCATTTTATCGCCGCCACATAGAAAAATTCTCAAAGATTCTGGCCCCTCTTACCAACCTTACTAAAAAAGGCCAAATATTTGACTGGACCAGTGAATGTCAGAATGCTTTTGAGACTTTAAAATGTAAACTCACCCATGCCCCAATCCTTTCTAAAGCAGTAATGAATCGGGAGTTTATATTAGAAACCGATGCTAGTGCTACTCATGTAGGAGCGGTGCTGATGCAATATGATGGGAAAGAACCACGAGTGATAGGATTCTTTTCAAAGAAATTAAGACCGGCCGAAATAAGATATTCCACAACCGACAGGGAAGCGTTAGCTGTAGTGTTAGCCTGCCGGAACTTTCACCATTATTTGTGGGGAGTGCGCGTCCTGATCCGCACCGATCATCAACCCCTCATTTCTGTGTTCAGGCAAAGAACCAAATCGCCCAGGATGAATAGGTGGATATTAGAGATGAGGGAGTTTCAGTATAAAATGGAATATAAAGCCGGATCTAAGAACGTGGTGGCTGATCAACTAAGCCGTCCAGTTAAGGTAGTTAGAATGGTAGGGCAAGATACGTTCCTAGGGATGACCAAAGATGAGTTCATACAAGCCCAAGTAGATGAACCCCGTTGGCGAGAAATGAAAGAATATTTAGAAGGAAGACAAGTACCACGACATAAATATCCTCCAGTAATCTTAAATCAGTTTATTGTAGAAGATGGAGTCCTTTATTATTCTAAACAGAAAAGAGATAACACCTTACTCTATTTGTTGGTGGTGCCCACGGTGATGAAAAAGAAAGCCCTTACTATTATTCATGAAAAAGAATCAGGACATTTAGGTCAACTCAAATCAATATTAAAGGCGGAAGAATATTTTTATTGGCCAAATTTAAAGGCAGATGTGAAGAAATTTGTAAGAGAATGCCTAACTTGTCAGCAAACTAAGTCAGCCTCAACTTTACAAAGGCAGTGGCGAGAATTGCCTCCTGTAAACCAGCCTTTGGATAGAATCAGTGTAGATATAACTGAAATGACTCCTGCTCGAGGAGGTCATCGATATGTATTAACCATAGTAGATCATTTTTCAAGGTTTGTAAAATTGTTAAAATTACGTTCGAGGCAGGCTGAAGAGGTAGTTAGGGGTATTAGATCATACGTGGGGGACTATGGAAGGCCAAAAACGCTCCTGGCTGATAATGCTTGCGAGTTCCGTTCTCACCTCCTGGCGGACTTCTGTAAAGCCCACGGAATTCACCAAGTTTACTCCACTCCCTACCATCCTCAAGGAAACTCCATCACCGAACGTTTACATAGAACCCTTAAGTCCGTGTTAGCGTGCTTGAGTAAGGGTCAACCAATTAAGTGGCCCGACTATATCACCCAGTGCCAACAAATACTCAACGCGGCGGTACACGAGACCACAGGAGAACAACCACACTACTTAATGTTCAATCGCCACGCTCCGAGAGTTATAGGGATAACTCTACCACAGGTGGACGATGAGATAGACATTGGTGTCGCCCTGGAGGTAGTGAAGCAAACATCCCGTGACAACAGCCGGAAGTGGTTGGCGCGAGCTAATCTCGGTAGAAAAGAACAAACAGTAAGTGTGGGTGATCTAGTGTGGGTAAAGAAAGAACAAATTAGCTCTTCCATCGAACGCAAACTAGGGATAAAGTGGATTGGCCCCTATAAAGTGAAGGAAGTGAAGCAGGGAGGAGTGTCATACGAGCTGGAAAACACTTTCAGTGGCGACACAATCCTCCGGGCACCAGACAAATTAAAACGTTTTGTAGGGGAGGAGGGGTATATAATCGACATGAGCGAGATCGTGTTGCCTTCCGAGGATGAGGATGATATGGAAGAGCCACGCACAGCCCGACAACGGAGGCCTGTGAGAAGATACGTAGAGGAGTGCTGAGGAGAGAGATTAATAGACCCCTGAGTGTTCTGAGGAAAGGTTACTGCCTCTAAAACTTTTTTGCAGCTAAGGAGATGCCGAGCTGAAACACTGGTCCCGCAGCTGAAGCAGTGATCACCGCAATCCTGGGGGCTCTGGACTCTGCCCCAGGGAAAGGACCTGGATGTTACCCCCCCAAGGACGAAGGCTTGGTGAAGCCCCGTTGAGGATCACCACCCTGCTCAGTTTGCCAGGACTGGTGGGAGTTGGCTTCACCTATTCCGACCAGGAGGTCGAGTCACGTCTGACTCGGAAGTCTTGCATAGAGACAAGAAGAAAGAAGAAGAAGAAGAAGAAGAAGAAAACCGGTCCCGACTTATGTTGATAATATATAAACTCATGTTCTTACGAGTGTGAGAATACGAGGATTTATTTTTTTTTAAAGAGGAAAGCCGTGTACCGAGTACAACGGGCCAACTATCATTACGGTGATTCCTTTGCGGAATCACCGGTAAATCCTCGTATTCTCGACGCTCGTTAAGATACCTTGTTATGGTTAGAGTAGGTACTACTAGCGAAAGAGGATGATGGGAAAAACGCGTGACGTCACTGGAACTGAGGATATATATACCGGTCTGGGCGGGAGGTCAGTCACTAGTGTTCCGTGACCCCGCTCCAGACAGGTAAGCCTTCAGTGTTCCTAAAAGCCTTGCCACACTTGAAAAAACATTTATTAATATCTAACAGTAAATTGTCCTCCCGGATACAGCTGCCGAGAGGACCAGCAAAAGACTCGTCTTTCGGTTGGTGTTTGACGAAGGCTGCATGTGGAGTTGCCTCTCAAACAAGGACGACGGCCAGAAGGACCCAGTGACTCTCAAACAATATTGGTGGCGTGAGTGTATTTTGGTCGTTTTTCCATCAGTTCCCTCACGTATAGTTAGGTAGGATAGAATAGGAATATTTGTGTTAAGGTATATGTTTATGTTTGTGTCGCTAAGGGTGGATAAGCATTTGTAAGAGCACCACCACGGATATAGCGAGTACTTTATTTATTTTATTCATCATTAAAGTTGTCCATTATTTTTATATTCGTTTTCTGTTCGTAAACCAAACGTCGGAGACTCGGTACATTTGTTTCTTTCATGTGGATATCGCCTCCATCGTCTTTAGAATCTTTGTCCATATTCGTCTCTTTTTCATACGTATTTCACAGCCAGAAACTTATTATCAAAAACAAAAATTACAATAGTTCCCCATGACAATTATGTTTAAAAACCAAGATACATTAATATACGTAATTTATCAGTATAACCAAAATATGTTCTTTGTGAGGGAAGACTAATATTGTTTTATGTATTATACGTATTTCAAAGACAAAAACTTATTAACATCAAACAAAAATTACAATAGTCTCCCCTCATAGTTGTTTAAATATCAAAATGAATTAATAGACATCATTAATAACTATAACCAAAAGACACCGGCAATCAAAAAAATTATCCAGCACCTTAAAAATACTATCAATCTCCTTTAAAAGACATAATAGTTGACCTTACATAAGATTGGATTCTCTTAAAGCCATGATATTCCAGTACTTATAATCCTCCAGTGTTGTGTTCCTGGGTCAGCTGGGAGAGACAGAGCCATGGACTTTAATTTTCCATGATATTTAAGGGGAAATGTCGTCTCTCTGGAGGAAATTCCGTGAGTAAATTATCGTAAAAACAATAGTAAAGGCCTCTCAGGATGTAGGAAGGAGGAAAAATGGCGTGTTAGAGATATTTAAGATGTATTTCAAAGTTCAGTTCCCCGCTTTGATTCAGGAAACACGAAGGTGAGAATAATAAGCCACTTCCGGTCTTATTACAGGTGTGGTCTTATGGCATTAACTTATTAACCTGCATTACCGTGTTAATCGGAAAGGTTAAATTAACACACACCTGTACTCATATGAAGAGGAAATACGGAGGTACAGGAAACGTAGTATTTAGAAAAACCGAAAAGTAGATTAACTGGTTCTTATGTTTGTTTCTGTGTTTAGTTTGCGTAAATAAGTGAGGGTTAAGGTGGCTTTGTGTCTTAATGCTTATCCCGTGAACTATAGGATGTGGGATCAATCCTAGGTCACGGCTGCTTCTTGGTGAGAGAGTCAGCTCTTTCTCCTTAACCCTAGCTGAACTATATGGTCTGTAGTTATCTAGTTCGGAAGGATTATTTAATACATTTTTTTTTAATAATATATAAGTACTGTTGACTGCCTCAAAGTTATATTATCAGCTGTACTCACTTTATTGTAAATATAATAAAACCGGAAGGCCAAAGGCATCTAATTATTAGAATAATGACATATTTATGGTAATTTTTTTTATTACCACACAAACCATGAATTCGAGATCTATTGCCTTATGAATAAGTTTTATATAATGAAACTAGAATATATATCTTAATATTTTTAAATATACAGGTTTCAGGAAAGGTTGGCGTGGCAAAGTGCCCCTCGGTGATTAAATGATTAAATGATTGATTAATTGTTTCCAGTGATGGGTTGTAATTGTTATATTCGTCCTGCGTTGGTGTCCTTACAAAATGAATAATATTAATGCAGGAATTACTGTGTACCAAAGTCAAGTTATAGAAATTTAAAAAAATCTTCCAAAATGTGACTGTTATGTGTTATAAGTCTTTATTATTGCTGTTAACAGGGAGTGGAAGCAACAGTCACTCCTCAGAGCCAGCTTCAGGAGGGGAGTGGCAGAGGAACCACACCACCTCATCCCAGAGTGGCGGCCCAGCCTCCTTCACCTCCGAGGTGCTGCCCCACGCCCCTGACGACCCAGCCAACCTCACCCATCACCTCATTACTAAGGCGGATGAAGACTACTTCCTCAAAGGGGATGGTAAGTATTTTTGTTTATCCTTAGCCAGTACACTTTAAATGTAAAAAAAAATAATAATAATGATAAATAAATTTTTTTAAAAGTCAGGAAAGGAAAGAGTGAGGTTTCATGATTTTTTGTGAGCAATGTTTATGTATGAAATAAAAGATATTATAATATGACTTATTACTTATTATCTTTTAGTATTATTATTATGATTAACATTAACATTTGTATATTTATTTGTATGTGTATTAATGCTCCTTTGCCAAGAAAAATATTTAAGATTGAAAACACTAATAACATGATGAACGAGAGTGAATTAACAACAACAACTCTAGCTTGATATCCTTTATATCCTTCCTTAACAGAATCCAACAGGAATGATCCACTCCAGGTTCGAGCCCAGTTTGTGAAGACAGTCCTTGACATCCTACACAGTCCTTCAACACTGCCTTACTTCGTGCAGTTCCTCCAGGGTTGGGGCGCTGACAAGTATGCAAGGTTCTGGCTGGAGGCAAACAGCTTCCGTGCCGCTGCCATCACCCGTGCCGCTCCACAGACACCCACTAAATCCACGACACTAACAGATACCCAAGTGGATGTTACGGGTACTCTCAAGGGGGAGACATGCCCGAGGAAAGGAAAGACTAATTCTAGGGATGTACCGAGAGACTTGGTGTTGCCGGATCTAGTGAGTAACATACAGAACGCTAGTGATGTAACGCCACTTGGCAGCCCTGAGGGTGTGACGCCAGATGCCCTGAGCTGCCACACACCCAGGCAGGACTTTGGAGGAGGAGGAGGAGGGAAAAAAGGAGGAGATGGGGGTGGGGGTGGGGTGGAGAGCGGTTGCGATGGTGATGATGGTGGTGATGGTGATGGTGATGTATTCAGTAACCCAGCAGAGGAACAAACCCTTAGTGAAGCTGACCACACCACACTCAAAGCTAACAAGCTGCGGAAAAGCATAACAGACGATGCACTCACCATTTTCAAGAAGTACCTCGGCAAGAATGCAGACTTTCCTGTTGGTGTGGAGGAGGACATTACTGAAGGAATAAGGTGTAGGATCTCTGGCATTGAGGAGGATATTGACCCTGCGTGTTTCCTGCTGGCTCAGGAGGCTGTCATTGAGATCCTTGAGAGAGAGTGAGTGGAGATGAGACCCTATAGGAAATCTGAACTCATATTTATGCTTATCTATGATCTATATATCTATAAGTAATATCTATTTTTAAGGTGTTTAGGGTTACATATGATAGCTGTTTTATATAGTTTTAATAGATCTTGTTAAGTACAGTGCTCCCTCCAATTTTGTGATATTCCAATTTTTCGACTGAGACCAATCTCCCTCTGTGTAAGTCAAGGTTCAGTAAAATGGTCATTCAAATTGTTCTTATGGATAATGATAATGTTTATGTATTTCTGTATTTTCTTTATTGTAGGATGTATAATTACATGTATTTGTGTACAAACAAGAGTAAAAATATGACTCAAATCACCATAAGGTTAATGATTCCAATTTTGCCAATTTCACACAAAATTGGAGGGAGTACTGTTCTTCATAATTATGTAAATACCTTCCAGCTTTCCTAATCACCTTTCCCTAATCACCTTCCCTAATTACCAGGTACCTGCCCAAGTTCCTGTCGAGTGATTATTACCTGAAGCACCAGATTGATGTGTTAACGAGTGGCTCGGTGAGATTGGCCGACATCATATACAGTGACTCGGCCTTCCCTTACTTCATGGAGGTAAGGTTGTATGGTTAGGTCAGGTCAGATCAAGGTTAGGTTAGGCTAGGCTAGGCTGGCTCTCAGTGTGTTAAGGTGAATATTTGGTTAGTTGTAATTTATTTTGTGTCAAGGTAAATGCTTTGAGGTAATGTTCTAGTTAGGTCAGGTCAGGTCAGGTCAGGTTAGGTTAGATTATATTGTGAACAGTTCCTTAGGTCATTAATATCCCATAATGATTAGTAGCACAGCAATTACTATATCAATTATCACCTTTAATTTGAATCTAATTTCATATATATTTATGTGTGTGTGTGTGTGTGTGTGCAGTACGTGGAGCAGGAGGGCGGCCAGAGGGTGTTGCAGTTCTGGGTGGCTGTTTCCAACTTCCGGCAACAGCTACACGAGGCTAACCAACAGACCTACGACCCAATCCAAGCACAGACCGATGCTATGATCCTGTACGACAAGTGAGTGTGTGTGTATGTTTGAGGAAAATAAATCCATAAAGGAAGGAAGGAAAGATAGAAAAAGAAACATAATAAGTCTTCTCTAGAAATTAAATAGAAGTAGATTATTATTATTATTATTATTATATGTTATTATTATTGGAATAGTATGATAATTGGTAAAGATTTGTGTCCTTAACCACTCGATATCTCTTTACCTTTACAATGGACTGCAAATTCAACCTCGGAAACTTGTTCAGATCACACCAAACAGTTATGCCGCTGAAGTACAGAAAAAAATACAATTCCTTTTTTTTTGTAGGTTATGTTAGGTGTGGTTAGGTTTATTTGTTTATTTATATCTTATTATCTATGTCCTCCTCCTCCTCCTCCTCCTCCTCCTCCAGGTACTTCTCCCTCCAAGCCACATGTCCTCAAGGGTTCAGTGACACAGTTCGCTTCCTCATTGAAGGGAATATCTGCCAAGAGAGTGGTCCTCCACCCTCCTGCTTTGACCTTCCCCTCAGAGTTGTACTGCTTATACTCGAAAGGGTCAGTGTTGTGTATCGTGTCGTCTATACATCTGACTTTACTTTTCTTATCTTTCTTCATGTTCTCGTGTTGCTTATGCATCTGACTTTCCTTTCCTTTCCTTTCCTTTCCTTTCCTTTCCTTTCATTTCTTCACTTTCTCCTGTCATCTATACAGCTATGGTTTTGTTATAGTTTTTTCCTTGTTTTGCTATAGTTTTTTCCCTTGTCTTGTTATAGTTTTTTCCTTGTTATGTTATAGTTGTTTTTGTTATACGTCTACCAATGTTTCCTTCCCCTCCAGGACTTCCTTCCTGGTTACCTATCCTCTAGCCTGCACATCAGCTACCTGGGGGAACTAATCAACACTGTCAAGAGTAGCGTAGAGCTCTTCGGACGCAAGAAACGCACAGGTAAGTACACACACACACACACACGCACACACACACACACACATAGATAAGGGTTAGAAAAGGGAGCAATAATCTATTACATTTATTACATCTATACAACATTAGTTAAAGGTACTTGTTTTAATCCTATCCAATGTGCTGATAAGATACAGGAATTACGAAACTACAGCCAATAACATAATTAGTTTCTAGGAGATAAACACTAAATCTGATGATGATGATAATGATTAGCATATACAGGGACAAGAGATAGAAAAAAAGAAAAAATATATAACTTGTCTGATAATGATAATGATAATAATGATGATAATTAGCATATACAAGTGCAAGAGGTATTAAAAAAAAAAATTATATACAACCTAATTCTGACAGGCTTTGAGAGTACATACAACAGTGAATCTTTTTTTTTCTTTTTTCTTATGATGACGATGATGATGATTAGCACATATATATACCAATTCCTACAGGTTCTGAGAGTACCTGTAGCAGTGAACAGAGTAGCAGCAGTGTCAGCATCAGCACACAGAACACCCTGCTGGCTATGGACTCCTCTGCCACCCCTTCTTGCCGGGTCAAGAGCCTGGCCGACCCTTCTTCCATGAGGATTGACGAGGCGCAGCTCAATGATCCCGACTCACTGTGGCGCAGGAAAAACTTCACGTAAGTCACACCACTGTTGTCTAGTTAGTGTTCTGTTGGGATTGGCGGCATACAAAACAATAGAATACAATGACGTATAAGCATCATATTTTGACTGTGAAGTTTATTTATTTATTTTTTAATTATTATTATTATTTTTTTTTTTATTAAAATGGTACCGACTAAGGGAAAAAAAATTAAGTAAAAAAAAAATTCTGCTTATCGCCAGACCCTGTAAAGAAGACAGTAAGAGAAATAAAGACATGGGGGGCAGTTCAATTTAATATGAGAGGTGTCTTGACACTCCTCTTTTGAAAGAGTTTAAGTCATAGGCAGGTGGAAAAACAGACAAAGGAAAAGAATTCCAGAGTTTACCAGTGTAAGGGATGAAAGAGTGAAGATACTGGTTAACTCTTGCATTAGGTAGATGGACAGAATAAGGATGAGAAGAAGTAGAAAGTCTTGTGCAGCGAGGCCGCGGGAGGGGGGAGGCATGCAGTTAGCAAGTTCAGAAGAGCAGTCAGCATGAAAATAGCTGTAGTTATATAGTATTAGAATTGAACTAGTTATTTAAACTGTAATCTAACCTAGCCTAACCTAACCAGAACCTAACCTAACCTAACCATATATTAGAATTTAATCCTTTAGAATATGAATTAATTATACAAACTGCAATCTAATCTAACCTTACCTAAACCTAACCTAACCTAAGGAGTCACACACATACACACTTCTATACCACAGTAAGTTGAGCTGTGGCTTTGTCAATGAGCTGGGGCGCTTTGAGGCAGAAATAGAAGCTCATCCTTACCAGCGCCAGGCATCATCCGGAATACAGAAAATTCGCCGGCTGATGGGACGGGAGGAGGACAAGGTAAAGGAGGACATGGCGTATCAAGTCGCCGAGATGATCATTAAAGATGTAACCCTCGTGACTCTAGGACCAAAGGGGAAGGAGATGTCCCCCCCACCCCCTCCACCCCCCTCATGATGCACTGCAATGACCTCACCCCCGGAAGTGTTATCTACGGGGGTGAGGGGTGTTTATACTCGGTGGTGGGAGAGGGGAGGATCAGAGAAGGGGAAGGAGGAAGGGAGAAGATCGGAGTGTCTAGCTGGGGGAAAGTTAGGCGAGGTAATGTTAGTATTTATATTGAAGGTTTTATATATTGCCTGTATGAAGAATTGTCAGTATGCAGCATTGGTATTGGTATTGTTATTGTCTACGTTTTGATGCATAGATAGTTTTTTTTATATATATATAATTTTGAGGTATTTTTTTTAGTACTGTTTTCATAATTTCTCTCGTTGAATTTCCTCTATGGACGTGTAAAGAAGCAGCCAGGATTGATAACCTAACCTAACCTAATGGAAAGAGTTGGTTTAAATATTATTGTTATTATTATTATTATTATTATTTTATTTGATTTTTTTATTTATTTATTATTATTATTATTATTTTTTTTTTTAGTAAGGTTAACACTCAGTACCTAAATACGACCAAGGAATCCACACAAGAACCTGATTTTTATTTAGTTGTAGTTGCACATTCCTGGATGCACTTTTATTAACTAACGGAAAAAAGAAAAAAACAAACAAACAAAGGCATTATTCGTTCATTACTGGTGCTCAGGGAGGAGTCACACACACACACACACACACACACACACACACACACACACACACACACACACACACACACACACACACACACACACACACAACTCTTCTGTAAGTGTTCTAGAGAAGCTAAGTAAGAAGTAGTTTTATTTTGACTTTTATAATCATGTAGTTAATTTAGGTTCCAAAGACTTAGGTGTGTGTCTGGGATGAAAGGTTAATTTTTTCTTTTTTATTTATTTTATCCTTTTTTTTCTTTCTTTATTTTTTCTTTTCTTTTCTTTTTTTGTCTCCTTCCAACCTATTTTTGCAGTGTTTTTCTTTTCATTTGTTTATCTATACTGATCTATATTCCTGTGACCTCTTTTCAGGATATATATAGTCTCTTCTTGGCAACTGTTCATTCACTTCATTCTTGTACACTCTTTCTTTCTTTCTTTCTTTCTTTCATAATTCAACCATTCTCTCTTTCTCAAATTTTTTTTTCAATGATTATCTCTGTTTCTCTCTTTTTTTCTCTTTTTTAACCATTCTCTCTTTCTCTCTTTTTTTTTTTTATACTTTGATCTTCCTCTCACACTCACCATACAAACCATACAAACTATATTATATTGGAACCACTCTGTAAAATTATCTGTTGCTATAATTTTCATTCCTGGCACCAAAAACAGAAGAATTTTTTAACATTTTCTCTTCTCCGGTTTTACATGGTTGTGTCTTATCTCTTTGGATGATAATTTTGTTATTATTATTATTGTTGTTGTATGATATAAAAATGATGTGCCCTTTCCCCCCTCCCACTGCCCCCCTGGCCTGTACCATAACTTTAGGCATCAATTTTTGTTGAAGTCACAGAAGACAAATGATAATGTTGTGTTCAATATGTGTTCAATGTAATGCTTATTATTTTATTTTATATTTATTTTATTTTTTCTCTAATTGGGATCCATAAAATACCCTCTTTAAGTCTCGTTCAAGTGTGTTTTTTTAATTTATATTTATTTATTTATTTCGTTTTTTGGGGAAGGGGGAGGGAGAGGGAGGTTGACATAACCTGGTATTGGTCCTGTGTACTGTGAGTGACCTGACCACTTGAACAAATGATGATCACATACAACCTCTTCACTGTTGATCTGATACAAGAATCTCTTTATTTTATTAATGCTGCTCTTGTGATAATCATTTTACTCTTAAGATACAGTATATAGATGAATTTATATATATATAAATATATATGTATACATACAAAATGAATATATTGTGTATAGTATTTTCTTTTTATTCTCTCAGAGGTGTACAGGTAATCTCATAATAATAGTCCCTTTTAGCTTGATGATAGGCTCGCTTGTTACTGGTAGGCCTAGCTGGTCATTCTTTTCTATGTGGCTGTCATAATATTTTTTATTTATTTATTTTTTTTTTTTTTTGTGATCCATGATTGAAGAAACTAAGAATTTTTATTTCTCTCTGAGTCTGATGTGACAGAAAAGAAGGTATCATCATTATCATTATCATCATTATCATCATCCATTGGCACTGTTTGATGTCTCCTATCTTTAACTATTAAGAACCCATTACCTCATTCTTCATACTCATTCATTCTGTTCCTCTTCATTGGGCTTATCATTACGCTGCTAATCAAAGGGCTTATCGGTGACCCCTTTCTAAGCACATCTCATCGTTAGGTTGTGTTGTGCAAACCTCATTCTCATCCATATTAAATTGAATTAAATGCAGGCAGTAATGTGATGTTTTTTATTCAACATACTTCCTTCATACACCACAAGCCCAATTCACTGGAGTAACTGAGTTAGTAACTGGAAATACTGCTGACAGCGTAGGGGCGCCGACAGACAACATCTTTCAGATAGCGCTACCGTCGACCGTCATCCAAACTTTAGCGTTGGGCTGTATATCTTTCTGTATAAGATCCTTGATTATAATAGTACAGCAGTGTCCACATTAACTAGAAATGCCCACCAAGAAAATATATAAGCTCTACCTTACAACATGGAGTCATAGAAAACGAAAAGTTTTACTTATTTTTATTTTACTTATATATAATTACTTTACACATTACTAACCTTGCTGAACACTACCTTGAATCTAAATCAAGCAGGTGTTCTTAACTATCGGAAGAACAGAATACAGAACCCTAATGTAAGGAAACGGAGGGAGCAGAGATAAGAAAACTCAAGAAACGGGACTTGACTTCAGAAAATAACCATATAAATTAATACAGACACGCATTACAATAGAAAGAAGCATAACACTATCATAATAAAGTCTAGATATAAGAAAAAACGGAAGTAGTAATAGGAGGCGATCAGAAAATTCAAGAAACGGTACTTATCTTCAGAAAATAACCATAGTAATATATACAAACTCACATTAATGTAGAAACAGTCAGAACAGAAGCATAATAAAGCCTAGATATAAGGAAATAAATACATAGTAAGAAGAGGAAGAGGACATGCGGGCGTGACGTCACTCGGAGTGTGATGTTAAGTTTCCAATTTTAGCTTGTGAGACCTTCGCAAACCCTCTCTTAATTTATCATTTTACACACCTTACCATGCCCGGCCGGTGCCTGTAACAACCTTGAGGACCAATTACCACATCAAGACCCCATAGGTAAGGTAGACAGGTTGTATAAGTGTATTAGAGAAGTATAAATAAGGAGGGATGATGTCATATGGAGGAGGAGGGAGAGGGGGATGTCTGGCCTGAGTGGATCTCTTATTCATTTTCTTTTTTTATTTTCCACGAAGGTGACGCATATTTATACCGGAAAGACTGTGCTCGTGGAATATTCTTTGTTAACATCATATTGTGAGTGGTAGTGAGTGGACATTGGTGTGGTATTGAAGGCGTGGTGAGGGTTTTGGATTAAGGAGAGGGCGTGGGTGTGTGGTTAGTGGGCGTGGATATTGGTTTGGTTTGGTCAGTTCTAAAGTGGGATACATCTGCTACTCACCTCACCTCACCTGCTGCTCTCCTGCTTATATCCTGCTGTTTAGTGAGTGTTTGTAATCGTCTTGTCTGCTTATTAATCTGCTGTGTTTAATAAGGCAAATTTATTTTTATTTATATTTTTTCGTCCCTATGAATTTTGTGTTGTATTAACATTTTTACTTGTTAACTTGTAGAAGGGTTAGTTTTAAAATGTGATAAGTGTATGTGTATCTGTGTGCGTTTTGTTTGAAGTTTAATAGCGGAGACTTTTTTTTATTTATATTTTTTCCGTCCCTGTGAAATTTGTTTTGTGGTTATATTAGGTTAGGTTTACGTGTTAACTAGAAGAAGGAATAGTTTAAAGATCTGATTATTGTATGTATATATATGTGTGTGTGTGTGTGTGTGTGTATGTGTTTTGTTTGAAGTATACTTACATATTTTTATTTTGTAATTATATATATATATATATATATATATATATATATATATATATATATATATATATATATATTTTTTTTTTTTTTTTACATTTTGGTATCACTACGTTTTTTTTCAATCATAATTTTGGGATTACTATAATGAACTTCAGTGTTATTATTTCAGTCTTGCTATGATTTTATATATTATCATGTCATTATATCGAGTTGAATTTATAGTTTATTTAATATTTGTTTCTGTTACTTTGGTGTTCATTCGAAAATCGTATATAACTACTTCATTTAATTTTAACTTTGAGTGTAGTACATACTCTCTCTCTCTCTCTCTCTCTCTCTCTCTCTCTCTCTCTCTCTCTCTCTCTCTCTCTCTCTCTCTCTCTCTCTCTCTCTCTCTCTCTCTCTCAATAAGGTGAGTAATGTTTGCCAATTTTATCTCTCGGGATCTTTTCAAACAGTCATTTTTGGTTGAGGAAAGCAATAACTAAAATAATTAAGTGACCCCTGAAGACTATTGAATGTGTGTGAATGTGTGTGTGTGTGTGTGTGTGTGTGTGTGTGGGTGGGTGTGAGTGTGTATGTATGTGTGTTTACAAGAGGAAATTGTTGGGTGAGGTAGGAAGGATGTTACGATAGCATGACGTGAAGGCCAAATAGATTGCCTTAGTGATGATGATGATTGTGTGTGTGTGTGTGTGTGTGTGTGTGTGTTGCTTTGAAGAGGGAAAAAAATGAATATAAATAACTTCACATTTTATTTTTATTAGTTTCCATTGTTTGTTTTTTATTTGATTCAGTTAATAAAAAAAAAAACATTATTGGCACCAAACTATACATACATACATACATACATACATAGATCGATTTTGTGATTAAGTTAAAAGCATTCTCTACCTTTCCCTCCTCCTCCTCCTCCTCCTCCTCCTCCTCCTGTACTCAGCCTAATGAGGTTTTGCCTTGTGTGTGGGTGTGGCTCTCTCCCCCCACCTCCATCCTCCCTCCATCCTTCCCCCCCTCATCACCCCCATTACCTCTCCTCCTTACCCCCCCTCCCCCCATTATTTCCTTCCTAGTGGGTGCCAAATGCCTCCCTTAACGAGCCTCTATTGTCTAAGGAGGTCAAGAGGTTACATCTGTTGTCTTAGGAGTAGTTAGAGAAATGTTATTATGTTTTTTTTTTTATATGATTATCTTGATTGGTTTCAGTTTTTATTTATTTATTTATTTTATTTTATTTTATTTTATTTTATTTTATTTTTTTGAGTGGATTTCAATGTATTTTTTTTTTCCTTCCTGTATTTTGTTCTTGTTCTTACTTTTTATTTTATTTTTTATTTTTTTTTAATTTTATATAAATACATCTTTCTCTTTCCTCCCTCCTTCCTTCTCTCCTTCCTTCTATCCTGTTTTCCTCCTCCTCCTCCTCCTCCTCCTCCTCCTCCTCCTCCTCCTCCTCTTCCTCCTCCTCCTCCTCTTCCTCCTCCTCCTCCTCCTCCTCCTCCTCCTCCTCCTCCTCTTCCTCCTCTTCCTCCTCTTCCTCCTCTTCCTCTTCCTCTTCCTCTTCCTTTATGTTCTTTCTACAAGCCTTCCTTCCTCACATTTAAAAGTAACATTTCCTATTTTATTTCCTTTTTATTTACATCGTAGAACAAAAATTTAAATAAAAGAAAAAAAAAATGTCATGTCTAACTATAATATTTAATTATTTTTTTCCTTCCTGTCGTGTAATCAGTCACCTGGTTATCTGTATACATATATTTGTTTATGTATATGTATATCCTGTCTTACCTTACCTTTCCTTATCCTCTCCTCTTGTGAGTTATTATTATTATTATTATTATTATTATTATTATTTTTTTTTTTTTTTTTTTTTTTTTTTTTTTTATTGCCGAGCGGTCAGATGAAAGAGAAAAAAAATTCACATCTTTCAGTTGTGATAAATTATATACTTTAAATGTCATATTATCTGTCTTTATCTTTTATCTCTTCTCTACCCACACATATCTTAAAAACACACCTTATCTTACTGTCTCCTCCCCAACCCAACCCCCAACCTCCACCCCCAACCTCATCCCCTCAACCCCATCCCCAACCCCACACCTCCCTTCCTGCCATCTCCCCAAAGCTCTTTATCTCCCTGGCTCCTCTACCCCTCACCCCCTAACCCCTCCCTGTTATCTCTGCTCCTCCCCCCCACCCCTAAACCCCCCTTCCTGCTGTCTCTCTCTAGCTTTTAATTTTTCTGAGAGAGAGAGAGAGAGAGAGTTTTTTATTTATTTATTTTTATTTATTTATTAATTAATTAATTAAATTTTTTTTTTTTTTAACACCACTATCTCAAGGTCCAGCCAGTCTCAAGTTGGTGTTTTCTCCTCCAGAAGAGAGATTAGAGGTGTGTGTGTGTGTGTGTGTGTGTGTGGCTTATCAGATAAGAGGCAGGAAGTCCATCTGTAGTGGAAGTTTGCTCAGAGATTGTTAGTGTGTGTGTGTGTGTGAGGGAGGGAAAGGAAGGTTAAAGAAAGGGTGAAAGGAGAGAAGGAAGAAAAAAGGTATGTGTGTGTGTGTGTACCTAGTTGTAGTACACAGGGTCTGAGCTACACTCGTATGGTCCTATCTCCGTATATATAGTTGTACAGTTTTTCCTTCAGTTGATGTACATTCTTTTCCATTTCATCACCTGTTCCTTCAGTGTGTGTGTGTGTGTGTGTGTGTGTGTGTGGCTCTAGGAAGGTAAAGGTAGACTAGAGTATAGTGTGTGTAGTTTCCATTACTCAAGAAGGGATGGTTTGTATAGTAGTATGTTAGGTTAGAATTATCCTCCTTGCTTGCCTTTATAAAATTTTATTCGTGTATTATGTATATGTAAGAGAGAGAGAGAGAGAGAGAGAGAGAGAGAGAGAGAGAGAGAGAGAGAGAGAGAGAGAGAGAGAGAGAGAGAGAGAGAGAGAGAGAGAGAATTTTTAAGTATAGGTTGGGTGAGTGGAGGAAGTATACATTGTGTGTGTGTGTGTGTGTGTGTGTGTGTGTGTGTGTGTGTGCGCAGGGTTAAGTTACACAGCTGACAGGGGAATGAGGACAGTCACCTGGTCAGTCAGTTAGTCAGTCAACTACACACACACACACACACACACACACACACACATACACAGAATTGTATATGATTTCATGAACTTGCGCAAAAGAGGAGTTTCCTGTGTGACATATTAAGGTCAGGATGTGTCTGTCTGTATGTATGTATGTATCTATATATGTGTGTGTGTGTGTGTGTGTGTGTGTGTGTGTGTGTGTGAGAGAGAAAAATAACAGGATACACTTATCTTTTGCTAAATATAAATCAAAACCATTCTATCACTATATCCTAACTCTCTTTATCTTTCCCAAAACTCTTCTCTTCTTCACACAGGAGGCAGAGGTGACCATGTGGGCGTGTGCGAGCCGTGTGTTGGTGTGGGCGGTGGTGTGTGGGCTGGCTTGGGGATCAGGCTGCAACAACAAGAACACCTGCTCAGGCTGTATTCAGATACCTAACTGCATATGGTGTGGCCGCTCTGGGGTAAGTGGTTAGGTTTGGTTAGGTTAGGTTAGGATGGGTTTGGTTTGATTAGGGTTAGGTTTGGTTTGGTTAGGTTAGGTTAGGTTAGGTTAGGTTAGGTTAGGTTAGGTTAGGTTAGGTTGGGTTGGGTTGGGTTGGGTTGGGTTGGGTTGGGGTTAGGGTTAGGTTAGGTTAGGTTAGGTTAGGGTTAGGGTTAGGTTAGGTTAGGTTAGGGTCAGGTCAGGTCAGGTCAGGTCAGGTCAGGTCAGGCTAGGATCTGAGACTACGTATGAATGGGTGGGTTAGGCTAGGTTAGGTTCTTTCTGAGACTATGCAGTGTTATGTTATGTTGTAAAGGGCATGAAATAAGTATAATGTAGCTTAGATTATGTATTTTCAATAGTGTATTATAGAGAAAAGTCATGAATTTGCTTGGTTAGGTTAGGTTAGGTTCTTTCATATTCTGGAACTATCATATCTTTTTGAAGGACTTGTAGAAAGTAGAATGTAGTTTAGACTATGTTTTTCAATAGCCTATTCAAGAAAAAACGGATGAATTTATAGAAATCCTCCTTAGGGCAATCACACCACCACCTCTTATACCCTACAGAACTTTACCAGCACAGAAGGCAAGAGTCTGTCCCGATGCATCCAGCGAACGGATGACGTCGCCTCCGAGTGGCGTGTGGCATGTGGGACGGATGATGTCTATGAACCCAGTAACTCGTACAGGGGTCTTGTGGATGATGAGTTGACCAAAGCTGGAGTGCTGGCTGGGAGTAGCAGCGCAGGAGGAACAGCTGGAGCGGCAGGTGCTAGTGGGGAGAGAGTGGTGCAGATTAAGCCTCAACATGTTGCACTCAAGCTCAGAATCAGTGAGTATTTACCATTATTTTGTTAACTTTTCAAAATTTTATCCTTTATATTTGATTATTATGGTAACCTAACCTAACTTTTTTAATTTTCCCTTTATTTTCAGGTAATCATGCCTATAATTAATGAGCTGTCACCCTTCCTGAACTTATGATAACCTTACCTTACCTTACCTTACCTTACCTTACCTTACCTTACCTTACACTACCTTACCTTACACTACCTTACCTTACCTAACTAAACTATAACACCATTTCTCTTCTCCTTTTCAGAGGAATCGTACAGCCTCGACGTGACCTTTAGGCAGGCTGAGGATTACCCTGTTGACCTCTACTACCTAATGGACCTTTCAAACTCAATGAAGGACGACAAGGATTCACTCTCGAAGCTGGGTGTAACACTTGCCGAGGAGATGGAGAAGATTACCCGGAACTTCAAGCTTGGGTTCGGTTCCTTCGTCGATAAAACTGTGATGCCCTACGTCAGCACTGTACCAAAAAAGTAAGTGCACCCCTCCTCCCCCCCAAAAAAAAGGTAGTCTGTATAATGATAATAGTAATAATAATAAGTTAGTACTGTCCCCCCTAAAGTAGTCTGTATAATGATGATAATAAGTTAGCATTGTACCAGAAAAGTAGTCTGTATAATGATAATAATAATGTCTGTCTAAGTTAGTTAGTTAGTTTGCCAAAAATAAATTAGTTTGTTTAATGATAATAGTAATGTAATAATGATAATAATAATGTCTGTGTAAGTGCTCATGTTTGTTAGTTAATTAATTAGTTTGTTAGTTAGTTAGTTATTGTACTTACTATTTATTATACATTCTCAAAGATGAAGAGAGATAGAGAGAGAGAGAGAATTTATAATGTGTAATCTCCATATACCTTGTGACTAACTTTCCCTTCCCTGTTTCCCTGTTTCCCTGTTTCCCTGTTTTCCTTGGTGCGTTGTTTCCTGTTGTCCGTCCGTGGTGCTACAGACTCCAGACTCCTTGTAATAATTGCGCCGCCCCCTATGGCTTCAAGAATGCCCTTAGACTCACCAGGAATGCCTCTGCCTTTGCCGTAAGTATCTAAAAGTTTGTCTTATTGTATAGTACATCAACATATTTATTTATTTATTTTATTTTATTTTTTATGATTTGTCTCAGTATATGCGTACACCAACACATTTATTGATTTTATTTTTCTATTATTATTATTATTATTATTATTGTATATATATTTTTTGACATACCTCGAATTACTAGCTACATATATATTTAATTGCCCCCCTCCCCCCCCAGCAATAAAAAAATGTATGAAACTTCCCCAACCCCCCAATTCCCCCCCAAAAAATAATGATCTTTTCCCCCTTTTTGCAGTATAATGAATGAAACTGAAAGATTTACAATTTTCCAATCAAATAATAGCCTTCCTAACTGTGAGAATAGAGCATGCATTTGTATATAACTCCAAAACAGTAATTATTATCCCCATTCACAGGAGGAGGTCCAGAATGCACCTGTATCCGGCAACTTAGACGCACCCGAGGGTGGATTTGATGCCATTATGCAGGCTATTGTGTGTCAGAATAGCATTGACTGGAGGCGGGAAGCAAGGCGACTCCTTCTCTTCTCTACTGACGCTGGCTTCCACTATGCTGGAGATGGGAAGGTGAGGGAGGGATGCTGGGAGGGAAGTAGGGGTGCTGAGGGGAAAGGATTGATGATGTGTTGCTGGGAGGGAGAATACATGAGAAGAATAGACACCAGAATCACTATTGGTCTATTACTCTGGTATCTGCTGGACTACATACTACTACAAATACACTGAGAGTTTGAGAACAGGATAGACACAGAATAAGGCTCTCTCCCCACCCTCCTCTCCCTCCAGGAAGGAAACATGGTCATGGACATTTTATGGTAAAGAATGAAAATAGAGGAGGTTACTAGACTACTAGACTAGACTAGACTAGATTCAACCACCACTAATGAGAGTACATCCTGGGGGGAGGGATGCTAAAGTGACCAGGAGATGTATAGTATTAGGATATCTTTCTTTGATTACATTGGGTAGTGTATTGATGATTATTAATGACTATTTTCCTCCTCCTCCTCCTCCTCCGTGACAGCTTGGAGGCATTGTCAAGCCTAATGATGGGGAATGTCACCTTAATGGGCGAGGCGAGTACACCCATTCTGTCCTGCAAGACTACCCATCAGTTTCTCAGGTGAATATTCTCCTTAATTACCTGTATATGTATGTATGTATGTATGTATTAATGTCTATCATCATCATCATTACTCATCTCTCATTATCTTTCCTCCTCCCTCAGATCAACCAAGTCGCCAAACAACATAAGATTAATCTAATCTTTGCTGTGACTCGAGATCAGTCCACTGTGTATTCCCGCCTCTCTCAGATGATTGAAGGCTCGAGTCAAGGCGAACTCAAGGACGACTCCTCCAATGTGGTGCAGCTGGTCAAGGAGGAGTATGCGGTAAGGGAGGGAACAGCTGCGTTATTGAGCCTGCAGTAAGGGAGGAACAGCTGCATTTTATTTATTTATTTATTTATATATTTTTTTAATCTATTTGTGGGTGTGTGATATTATTAACATTATAATATAGTAGTAGAAATAGTTCCTCAATTATTATTATCATCATCATTAGTGTATCATTTAACTATTTCTTATTTCCTCTCTCCACTGGACAGAAAATCACTAGTAAGGTTGAGCTCAAGGATAACTCGACATTACCGATCAGGATAGAGTATTTCTCCAAGTGTAAAGGAAGCACTGAGAAGAACACCTCAGTGTGTAGGGGTCTGCGTGTTGGGGATGAGGTGGAGTTTCGTCTCGAGATCACAGTGAGTGTCTTCTTCTTCTTCTTTTTATGACCTGTTTGTTAATTAAGCCATGTGCGTGTGTGTGTTTGTGATGTGTAGTAATTTGTGAGGTAATAGTATAATGATAATGATAATGATTTGGTGTCACCCGGAGGTATAGGAAATATAAATGATAGGTACGTGGTTAATCTGTGTAGGTTTATTTATTTGTTTATTTATTTTTTAATTTTTTTACATTTAAAGAGTGTATTGGCTAAGGGGAAAACAAAAATATTTAGAGAGAAAAAAAGTTATGTACTCTTATAGTTCCTCTTGCTAAATTAAGTCTGAAATCCTCTGCTTCTGTTTGTGTATGAGAGAGAGAGAGAGAGAGAGATTATGCAGTTATTTTTCTTCCTTATCTGACTTTTTCATAGAGGTTAAACAATTATTTCCTCCCTTCCATCTTTGTGTTCAGGTTGACAGCTGTCCGGCAGACCGCAATGAGTGGAACCAAGTTATCGGTGTTTACCCTGTGGGACTAAGGGAGAGTCTCTTGATCAACCTGGAGATTCTGTGTGACTGTCCCTGTGAACGATCCGGTGACGAGGTAACCTAACGACATGCAACATAGTTATCTCTAAATTAGTGTTGTTTAATTGATGATTTTGTGTTATATAGTTGATTGAATGACTTATTCTTATTAATCTTATTGTCTTTTCATCCCAGAAATATCTCTAAATTAGTGTTATTTTATTTATTACTTTGTTTGTGTTGTAGTTAGGTTAGGTTAGGTTGAATGACTATTATTCTTGTTATCTTTTCATCCCAGAATTATCTATAAATTAGTATTATTTAGTTAATGACTGTGTTGGAGTCCAATTACTATTACTCTTATTACATAGTCTTATTATTAGCGATATTTAATTAATTTATTACTTAGTGTTGTTGTCCAATTACTATTATTCTTATTATATAGTCTTACCATCACCCCCCTCTTCCACCCACCCCAAAGGGACACCAACCAGCCTCCAGCGAGTGCAGCCTCCACGGCACCTATCAGTGTGGGGTGTGCCTGTGCGACAAGGGTTACCTGGGGAGCCGGTGCGAGTGTGGCTCCAGTACCCCCTGGGGTGTTGGCGGGAGCTTTGACGACTCCAGCTGCCGCGTCACTAATGACTCGGCCATCTGCAGCGGACGAGGCACCTGCACTTGTGGGGAGTGCAAGTGTAATGAGCGAGACAATGCTGATGAGGTAATTAGTTGGTCGTTTGAGGGTCATTGCTCGTTAGGTTGATCTTGAGAAGGATTATAGTTATTGTTATTGTATTGAGTTGGTTGTTTGAGGATGATGCGATGATTAAGGAAGTATTTCTATATATATATGAACACTGCCACTTCACTCCTATGACCTCCTGACCTCACTTTATAACCTGCATATAAAAACACATCAAACATCGACACATAAAAACACACTAAAACAAAAAAAACACTACCACTTCACTCCCATGACCTCTAACCCCACCTCACGGCCTTCAGATTGTCCGAGGCACCTTCTGTGAGTGCACCAACTTCCTGTGTAATCGGTACAAGGGCAAGCTGTGTGGTGGGCCAGACCACGGCGAGTGTGTGTGTAACAAATGTGTGTGCCGGCCAGGCTGGACGGGAGATGACTGCATGTGTGAAGACAGTAAGGACAGCTGCATGAACCCAGGTGAGAGAGGGAGGCATTAATATAAAGGTTAGGTTAGGTTCAGTTCAGTTCAGTTTGGTTTGGTTAGGTTAGGTTAGGTTCAGTTCAGTTCAGTTAGGTTAGCTTAGGTTTGTGACGACTTACAATTTGAAATCTTCACATTCTATATAAATATTACTAAAACTATACATCATTAAGAATTACGAACTGATAATTAAAGATATAAAATTGAAGATTAGGAATTGAAAGCAGTATAATTTCTCTTGAATAAAACACATTTTGATTGAATAAAATGCGATATATACAGTTATTCAGTGATGGTACGACAAATATGGTGGTCTAATGGTACTCTCTCTCTCTCTCTCTCTCTCTCTCTCTCTCTCTCTCTCTCTCTCTCTCTCTCTCTCTCTCTCTCTCTCTCTCTCTCTCTCTCTCTCTCTCTCTCTCTCTCTCTCTCTCTCTCTCTCTCTTTCTCTCAGAAACTGGAGATGAGTGTTCAGGCCATGGGGTGTGCGAGTGTAATCAATGCAAGTGTTTCGAGAACAAGGAAGGACGCTACTCCGGTACTTACTGTGAAGACTGTCCTGTGAGTTAATTGAATTTGTTGTTATTATTATTATTATTATTTATTATTTGTTATTTGTTATTTATTATTTATTATTTCATCTTGCATTTGATTTTTATATGTTTATTTGTCTTTCTTTTTCTTAATTGTACATATCTATTTTATGAAACCACATTGAGTCATTATTTTGGGGTTTTATTCAAGTATTTATTACATTTTATACGAGTAGGTGAATGAAGGATTTTTTGGTGCAGTTGTGGTGATTTGATATATAGTAATTATAATGATACCTGAAGCTCTAAGTCATTATAAATTTGAACATATTTACATTTTCTCTTTCAATTATTATAAGTAAGACAAGTTTTTGGTGTAAACTCTAAACTGCATCACTGTGTATATATATATATATATATATATATATATATATATATATATATATATATATATATATATATATATGTATATATCACTTCATTAAGGAGCTGCTATGCAATTCCACTAAATATTTCAATACCACTTAAGATTATCCAATGTATATATTAATGATTTTCTTTATTATGATATAGTTTAAGAATTACATTGCTTCCTCCAATTTTGCGATATGCCAATTTTTCAACTGAGATGTTATGCTGAAAAATTTTGGGAAGGCGTGAACAAGAGGACCCATTCATTTATTACACCCACCCTTCAACCCTCCTGCTAATCCTCCCACATCAACAATTTTCCCCATAAGCTTAATTAATCCAATTTTGCGGCCTGCAATGTCGACCAATTTCACGTCAAATTAGAGGAAGCGCTGTATACAGATAATCATTTGACGAGAATGTTTATAACCATGTTTCTCAAGTATTTATTTACATTAAGAAAGACATCCCAGCTGCTCAACATCAACACATCTTTCACAATACAGGTTGACCATCACTAATTCGGCAATCAATATACCATTTCCATCAGTTTTCCGGCATGAATTTCACAATGCCGTTTCAAAGTTTTCGGAAGGCACTGTTTATGTTTATGTTTTGATGGTGTTTGCTCATGCCAGATTATTGATAGTCAGCCTGTAGCATATATAAACAGCTGCTTTAGGACAGTTTTTCAGAGCTGTGCCTCACTGTAACAGGTAATGGTGATGCCTTCAGAACAATGGACATTAATTAATATACCTTCATCAATCAGGACAGGTAAAGAGGGGAAGAAATGAGAATGCCCAAATTTTACACTCACCTGGAATTTCTTGATTGATACTGTATGTAGTACTTCTAAATCAGCTCTGAAACTAAAACAATATATATTATCTCCCTAACTAAACTAACTAACAGCAACCAACCACGTCTAACTTACTCCAACCTATCCGAATGTGCATCTTGTTGAACTTAATAGGGGAGTCAAAGATGATTCAGGTTTGCAACACATCAAACACTTCAGTTGATTAAATAACCTCAGACACCTATACAGTAATAAAATCTCAGACTACATACTGATTACCTTGTTATTATATTTCATGCACAGCCATCAGGATAAGGCAGGTAGTATGGTGTTAATTAGCTTCCACCTGTACTCCCTATAATACAGTACCACCCCCCCATGCACTCTCCCATCCCCCCAACCCCACCCTCATGGACTGACAATCCCCATGTATTTAATTTACTAACCTGTCATTAGTTTTATTGCCATTCAAAACACCTGCACTTAATGAAAAGGTATGATATTTAGTTACATTATATTTACATCTGACCGCCTCACTTTCACTCCACTTGGAAAAATATAAACACTCACCTGGAACTATATAAATGTGATGATTTTAGTACAGCGGAATTTTTTTTTTTTTTTTTTATTATTATTTTTTTTTATTTATTAATTTTTTATTTTTTTGCCATTGGCCATTACCCCTTTAATTAAAAAAAAACATATATACTATGTCTGCAATTTTTGGGGGTGTTTAAGTGCAGGATCGTATATTCAGGGTGTGCGCCGCACACCCTCAGACAGAGAGAGAAATACATGATAGTTATAAATAAACTCAGCAGTAAGTGGGAAACGATATTTTTCTTATTGTTTTTAGCCCTGTTATAATATTTTGTATTATAGGTGTTCTGTAGAAACACTGCACACCCAATAATCAATTGTATCATTATGTAGCATAGCACGTATGGTGGAGTGGGAGGGCATAATAATTACGCAGTAAAATTAACCGTATCTTTTTTCCAAAAAATATATTTTGTTCTAATTTTCTCGGAAGCTATTAGAGATATTGGATAGATCATTGCAGCATCTGATAGACCTAATTAAATCCTATAACTATCACAATGAATATTTGTTCTATGTATAATAATTACGCACTAAAGATAAACCGTATCTTTTTTCCAAATATATTTCGTTCTAATTTTCTCGGAAGCTATTAGATATATTAGAAATATCATTGCAGCATCTGATAGATCAAATTAAACTCTACAACTGTCATAATGACTATTTGTTCTTGTATCAAATTTAGCAGTAAAATCAAACTATCACTTTTTTTTCTTCCTCATTTTCTCGAAAGCTATTAGAAATAATGGAAATATCATTGCAGCATCTGATAGACCTTATTATACTCTACAACTGCCATTATGAATATTTGTT
Organism: Cancer borealis; assembly: GCA_036785275.1. Classification (NCBI taxonomy): domain Eukaryota; kingdom Metazoa; phylum Arthropoda; class Malacostraca; order Decapoda; family Cancridae; genus Cancer; species Cancer borealis. The sequence goes on from JAXIVD010001207.1 coordinate 61,575, forward strand.
CTATGTATAATATTTATGCAGTAAAATTAAATCGTATATTTTTTCCATAAAATAGATTTCGTTCTAATTTTCTCGGAAATTATTAGAGATATTGGAAATATCATTGCAGCATCTGATAGACCTAATTAAACTCTATAACTGTCATAATAAATATATGTTCTATGTATAATAATTACGCAGTAAAATTAAACCGTATTTTTTTTCCAAAAAATAGATTTTGTTCTAATTTTCTCGGAAGTTATTTGAGATATTGGAAATATTGCAGCATCTGATAGACCTAATTAAACTCTGCAACTCTCATAATAAACATTTGTTCTATGTATAATAATTACGCAGTAAAATTAAACCATATCTTTTTGCCAAAAAATGGATTTCTTTCTAATTTTATCGGAAGCTATTAGAGATATTGGAAATATCATTGCAGCATCTAATAGACCTAATTAAACTCTACAACTGTCATAATGAATATTTGTTCTATGTATAATAATTACGCAGTAAAATTAAACCGTATCTTTTTTCCAAAAAATAAATTTTGTTCTAATTTTCTCAGAAGCTATTAGAGATATTGGAAATATCATTGCAGCATCTGATAGACCTAGTTAAACTCTATAACTGTCATAATGAATATTTTTTCTATGTATAATAATTAAGCAGGAAAAATAAACCGTATCTTTTTTTCCATAAAATAGATTTCGTTCTAATTTTCTCGGAAGCTATTAGAGATATCGGAAATATTATTGCAGCATCTGTTAATCCTAATTAAACTCTACAACTGTAATAATGAATATTTGTTCTTAGATCAAATTTAGCAGTAAAATGAAACTATCACTTTTATTTCTTACTTATTTTCTTGAAAGCTATTAGAAATATTGGAAATATCATTGCAGCATCTGATAGACCTTATTATACTCTACAACTGCCATTATGAATATTTCTTCTATGTATAATATTCACGCAGTAAAATTAAATCGTATATTTTTTTCAATGAAATAGATTTCGTTCTAATTTTCTCGGAAACTATTAGAGATATTGGAAATATCATTGCAGCATCTGATAGATCTAATTAAACTCTATAACTGTCATAATAAATATTTGTTCTATGTATAATAATTACGCAGTAAAATTAAACCGTATTTTGTTTCCAAAAAATAGATTTCGTTCTTATTTTCTCGGAAGCTATTAGAGATATTGGAAATATCATTTCAGCATCTGATAGACCTAATTAAACTCTGCAACTCTCATAATGAATATTTGTTCTATGTATAATAATTACGCAATAAATTAAACCATATCTTTTTGCCAAAAAATAGATTTTGTTCTAATTTTCTCGGAAGCTATTAGATATATTGAAAATATCATTGTAGCATCTGATAGACCTAATTTAACTCTACAACAGTCATAATGATTATTTGTTCTATGTATAATAATTACTCAGAAAATTAAACCGTATATTTTTTCCAAATAAAAAATTTCGTTCTAATTTTCTCGGAAGCTATTAGATATATTAGAAATATCATTGCAGCATCTGATAGACCTAACTAAACTCTACAACTGTAAAAATGAATATTTGTTCTATGTATAATAATTACGCAGTAAAATTAAACCGTATCTTTTTTCCAAAAAATATATTTAGTTATAATTTTCTCGGAAGCTATTTGAGATATTGGGAATATCATTGCAGCATCTGATAGACCTAATTAAACTTTACAACTGTCATAATGAACATTTGTTCTATGTATATTAATTAAGCAGTAAAATTAAACCGTATCTTTCTAAATAATAGATTTCGTTCTAATTTTCTCGGAAGCTATTAGAGTTATTCGAAATAGCATTGCAGCATCTGATAGACCTAATTAAACTCTAAAGCTGTCATAATGAATATTTGTTCTATGTATAATAATTACCCAGTAAAATTAAACCATATCTTTAAAAAAAAAAAAAAAAATTCAAATTTTCTCGGAAGCTATTAGAGTTATTGGAAATATCATTGCAGCATCTGATAGACCTAATTAAACTCTACAACTGTCATAATAAATATTTGTTCTATGTATAATAATTACGCAGTAAAATTAAACCGTAATTTTTTTCCAAAAAATAGATTTCGTTCAAATTTTCTCGGAAGCTATTAGATATATTGAAAATATCATTGCAGCATCTGATAGACCTAATTATACTCCAGGGGCGTATATTCAGAGTGTGCTAGGTGTGCGCCGCACACCCTCAGTCAGAGAGAGAAATACATGATAGTTATAAATAAATTCAGCAGTAAGTGGGAAACGATATTTTTCTTATTGTTTTTACCCTGTTATAATATTTTGTATTATAGGTGTTCTGTAGAAGCACTGCACACCCAATAATCAATTGTATCATTATGTAGCATAGTGCGTATGGTGGAGTGGGAGGGCAGACTGGTGAATATATGGAGCTTGGTGTGCGGCTATACAAATGCACACTACTTGCGTTCGTTTTTGGTGCTGATATTTTATATTGGCTAGAAGGTATAAAGTATCTTTGCCATTCATTATATGAGCATAATTAAGATTTGCAAGAATTATAATATAGTATCTATTATGAAACCAAATGTTATTAAGTCACTTAATCAGAAATAAGGATTGAGTGCAACCTAAGTCATGGACTCTCTTACCGATGAAACAACAGAAGTAAGTTGAGTTGCCAAGTAACCCAAGCTATACTAACTCAGTTTCATTGACGCTTGTGTCGGGGGAGCACGTGCATTTCCCTTGACTAGATAAATGACTAGTTGTGAATTGTGAGTATATTGTAATTATTATTGTGTTGCGGTGTGTTTGCATCTTAATGATGGCGTTACCATGGCGATGGGAATAGAGGGGAGATGGGAGTGAATGTGACATTCACTCCCATCTGCCGGCGGAGGGATATGAGAGAGGCAGCCTCCTGCTGCTACGCTGGTATTCTTAAAAATATCTTTCCCTTGAAAAGCGGCTACGCTGGTATAGACGGTATTTGTGGTTATGTGACTGGTATTAAAGTGGCTCATATAAATGTGGTGTAATAGTGGCTGATAAGACAGTGTTACAGGGGATGGACATATGTTGTGGTGTTGTGTTGTGGTAACCTATGACTGTGGCCATGGTAGAGTCTTCGTGAGCTGTGACAGTGACCTTGAGGACTGCTGTGAGGTGCCAGGTGCCACATTATTACACCACCAGGGAAATGTGTTGAGGGGAGCCATTTGAGGTTGAGTGGCCTCAGTTTGCTCTCCATTGGAAAGATCTTGCTGACTAAAGTTAAATAGAGAGGCTCTTTCTATGATGAAATCATAAAGAAGTTTATAACAAAAACACGAAGAATAAAATTGAATTATAAGTAATCAGGTATGTCAACCACTCAACTGTGTAATTTAGGTGGTAAGCTTAGCTAATCAAAATAAATAAATGTAATTATTCTAAGTTTTCACATAAAATTTACTTTATTTTCCAACTAACTGTATGAATAACTATAGAATTGTAATTACACACACACACACACACACACACACACACACACACACACACACACACACACACACATACACACACACACATACACACACACGCACGCGCACACACACATCAGTAATTAGGTTTATGTTAGTTATGGACAGAATCACTGTTCAGCACACCCAGTGACAGAAACCACCATACGCCACTGTTTAAGTGTGTTTTTTAGGGATATGTGTGTTTTTTGGTATGTTTGGGTGTGTGTTTGGGGATAGAAAGTGGGTGTTTGAGTGTGTTTAGGTGTGTGTTTGGATGTGCGTGTATGTTGAATGTGTTATTTATGTTATTTTTCAGGTTTCTGTAACAATTGTAGATTCTTTTTTTTTGTCGCCCAAAATTTTTCCGCATAAATTTGGTGGAATGTGTTTGCCATTTTACTCAGAAAATATTTGTCGTACAGCAATAATGTATAGAAATTAATATATTAAGTTTGATGTTGTCTATCAAATGGTGAAATCAGATTCAAAATATACCTTATAGTTTAGAAGAAATTTTAAGTTTTGTTGAAATTTTGTCAAAAAAACGAATATATTATTTTCTCAGTTACTAATATACTAATTTAATTCTACTATAGCTCAAAAGAACGGGCGTCTCCTGCTCTTTATTTACTATTCTATAAGTCTTTTACGTAAACTTCATAGTTTCTGAGTTATTTAACAAAACGTGATTTGTTTTTAAAAAAATCTAAAGCCTTGGAAATTTCATGAAAATTTTGACAATCAGAATCTCATGAAAAATTATTTATATAGGTTTTCAAGGATAAAGAACACGAATATAGATTCAAATTTATCATTACTATAATATTAAACACTATATTTTCATATATAGAAAGGAAGGAAAATGTTTATAGATACTAATATCTCCCTGAAAGTGCCAAGGAGGGAGGGAGGGGGCTGGGGAGGGAAGGAGGGAGGGACGCCGGGGTGCGGCAAAAATTCAGCGATCGGTGGGAAGTTTGAAATTCAATCCCGGGTGGCCGGAATAATTGCCGTTAGATCTGAATTTTGGATCGTTAGATTGGAGGTGGGGTAGAGCTTCAAAAGGGTCGTTAGATGCGAATTCAGTAGATCCAAATGCGTTAGATGAGACTCCACTATAGATACATACATACATACATACATGCATATAAGAGGTCCACAGCAATCCAGTTCCACCATTTTTATTTATTTATTTATTTTTATTATGTATGTTGCATTGATACTTATACCTAAACCTGTTGAATGTGTATGCATCCCGACACCACCTCCTCCCACCTACCTGCCTTCCCAGCCCAACAGAAAAGCAGCCAGCTGTACCTCTCTCACTTGTAACAGACTCCAACATTCCTCCCGGTGTGGGCCAGCTGGAGGTCACTACATGTACTGTGTGTTCACCAACCTTAACACTTTATCCCTTTATCCCCTCCCTCCCACCTTACTTTCTGCCTGATGTGATACCCAACTCCTTACTCCTTATTCCCTTACTCTCTCTCTCTCTCTCTCTCACCTCTCCATCATGTGTACCAATTTTTTTTTATAAACGAAATTCACCAATAGAATATCATGTTATGGTGTATAGCTTACTTGAATTCATTTTTCTTAATTTATATTGTTTATCTATTTTTTACTTGTATTATAGTATTCTGAGTTCTAATTAATCTATGTTGGATATGAGAAGGTCCAAATAAGTGGTTATATATTAGAATGAAGTTCCCTAAGAGTTATTTTGGTTATGTTAAAATTAATGCATGGAAGGAGAGGTGAAAGTGACAAACCAGTGCCTGATATTGCATCGTGAACCTACCAACTCAATCCCTCAACCTCATCCCCTCCTCATCACCCCCACTACCTCAGACCCAACCCCAACACCACCTCCACCGAACCCCACTACCTTACCTCACCTAACCCAACCCCACTACCTCCTCATCACACCCACCCCCACAACCTCCCCCAACCCTACCCCCTTACCTCACCAAAACCCATAAAAATCCTCCTATGAATGGCGTGTTTGTTCTGTGGTTTGAAGGTATGGCATTTGTGCATTGCTTCCCCAGATCTGCAAGGGGAAGTGTGTCCCTTACAAGCCCTGTGTCCAGTGTCAGGTGTTCGAGACTGGTGAGTTCAATGCTGAAGAGTGTCTGGCCAACTGCACCCATTTCAACTCTACTCCAGTCGACATTGTGGGTGAGTTTATGAAGGGCAGCTGGATTAGTGTTTGTTGTTGTTGCAGCTGTGACGGTGGCTTGATGAAGGAGAGGAGAGGGAAGGAGAGAGGTGTGTGTGTGTGTGTGTGTGGTTGTAATAATGAAGTCCAGTTTCCAGTATGTTTCAAATCCTTGTTTAATTATATTGGATTACGTACTTTCTTTCACTATTTCAACGGGCATCTTAATGATTGACGTATATGAACATTTGAATTGGATTTGCTATGGTAATAAACACTGAGCCTAATTCATATAGCTTTCGTTATTATTTTCTCATATCAAAATTATTAAAGTTACAAGTGGGCTCATCAACACACCATCCCTTCCCTCTCCTGATCCTATGGGGGGAGAGCCAAAACCTAACCTCCTTTCCATACAAAACACACACCTTGTAAATCCTGACACACTCCCTTCCCCTATAGCTGTGCGGGACAGAATTTAAGTGCGTGGACTTTAAGGAGTGTGTGCAGTGCCGGGTGTATGAGACAGGGCCGCTGAGTCAAGAGCCTGACCTATGTGCCAACTGTTCCATCCTTCTCAGCCGGGTCACTGGTCAACCTTTTGCCAACTACTCTATAAACGTGACTGATTGGGCTGAAGGTATAGAGGAGAGAAGGAAGATACACTAGGAAAAGGGTTGCTTGCTCTTGCTCTGATCCTTTTGTGGTGGTGGTGGTGATGGCCTGCGTGTGTGTGTGTGTGTGTGTGTGTGTGTGTGTTGGAAGGCATGGGTTTGGGTATGTGTGTGGATGGGTACAAGAGGCATGCTGGGGTATGGCATAGAGGCATCTTGGAGACTTATTTTGTCTCGTCTCTGGTTTGGTTTGGTTGGTCACTATTTTTGGTCATTGTTTTTCCATTTTTTGAGGTTTTATTCATTCCTCTTTTTGTATTAGTTTAGGTAATTCCCAAGTGATTTTTCCAAGTCAACTTACAGGCCGAGGAATTTTTGGTCTTTTTGTCTTTAATTTTAAATTTGATCGTTTTTATGAAAAAAAAAAAGTATTGATTGACATCTATATTCCCCCCCGCCCCCCTTTTTTTTTTTTTTTTTTTTTTTTTTTTTTTTTTTTTTTTTTTTCCCCGGAGGTTTTTTTGGGACTGCAAGTGACACCGGGTTACTTTACAAAATTTAACAACAGTAGTAGTTGTGTTTTTAATTTAACATGATTGTAGTGCTGTGATAATGATGATAAGGATGGTAATGGTAATGAACTAGGCTGTTTGATCTATATTACTATTTATCAACACTCCAATTAGACAAGAGCAGTGATAGTTTTCATTAGAATTCTTTCAGACTTGTAGAACCTTTTTATGTATTTATTTATTTATTTATTTGGTACTACTCTTGTTTGGTTTTGACGTAATATATTTTATTTTTTTATTATTTATTCTCCATCACAATTGTCATTTCTCGCAAAACCAGACGGCCATTGTGTGCGTGTTTGAAGGTGTGTGCGTGTTTAGTGTGTGTAGGTAACGATTCCTTGACATGACTGACTGACTGCCTGATCCTGATCCCTCTTGCCCTGTTGACATCCTCCTGTTTGTTGCTGTCGCTGTCGGTTCCTCGCTCATCTTTTTAAACACATTTTTGCCGACTTTTTTTTCTAATTAATTCAACTGCTTCCTGATAATTTTTTGATATGTTTTAAGTCTTTTTATCTTCCTTTGCATGTTCATTATTGTATTGATTTAATGAGCATGAAGATGTTTGGCATAAATATCACATTAATTTATGCTTTTATTTTTTTCAACCATTTTTTATTTGGTTTGATAAAATTGTGTTTGATTTATTGTCATTATTTTCTTCCAACTCAAAAATCATCTCAATATATTAGCTGAATAGATTTCCATTTTATTTTCCTCTGCATAAAGTGAGATCAAAAGAGATTACATTTAATTTCTTTGCATAATCAATCTTTTCTTCAATACAAATCTACTTAATTTATCACTTCAAATTATTTAAAAAAAAAACGTGAATACAAGGTATTTTTTGTACGCATATTAGGTTAGATTAGATTAAATAGTTAGGTTAGGTTAGGTTATTGCAGTTCTTTCAATGTCTTCCCAAACCCTTACAGTTGAGGAGGAAGGGGAGCGTCTGTGCACCTTCTTTGACGAGGATGACTGTCGCTTCAAGTTTGTGTACGGCTATGATGAGGACAAGGAGCCGGTGGTGCGTGTACAGCAAACTCTTGAGTGCCCTCCCAAGCTAGACATTCTGGGTAAGTTCTTGTCTAAGGTTATGTCCACTTGCATGTTTCTATTGTGTTCAGGATTCAATAATAATGATGATAATGTTTTGAGCTACATTGAGGTGTTTTTATTTTATTTTTTTATTTTGTTAAATGATATCGTCACTTTTTTTTTGTCTTGTCATGACTATCTTATATAAATCTTCTGCAACTGTACTTACTTAACATAATATTAGTTAATACACCTTCTGTACAGGAGTATATATTGTTACTCATATAAAAAATGAACACCAGAGAATAAATAAAAAAAAAAATATATATATATATATATAACATCACTTGCCTACGAATAGAAACTTTTCCTTTATGTTTGCAGGCATTGTGTTGGGTGTGATTGGAGCCATCGTAGCCGTGGGATTGGCCTTGCTGTTCATGTGGAAGGTCCTCACCACTATACATGACAGGAGGGAGTACGCACGCTTCGAGAAGGAACGTATGATGGCTAGATGGGACACAGTAAGTACACATCCCTATACCGAGGCTCAAATAAGGTTGTTCACTATCAATATTCCAGTTCCATCAGATTTCCGGCATGAATTTCAGAGTGCAGTTTCAAATTTCCCGAGTTGGCGCATCACTGTTTTATGTATGTTTTGATAGCGCTGTACCCAGAATTAGGTGTTTGCTTATGCTAGATTATTGATAGTTAACCAGTATACCTTTGCTGCCTTCAGGTGGAACAGAATTATTATTATTATTGCTATACTTTTCCTGCTATCTGAGGTGACATATACATATATACTATTGTCTTGTTGATGCTGTGTGTGTGTTTAGATGTTGTTAATTTTATAGTGTAATGCTTCCCCTCTACTTGAATTCTTTAAGTTGCTGTTGCTTGACCCATTTTATTATTAAGTGATATTACATACTAGTGATTCAATACAATGATTTATAAACACATCTTTGTATTATCTTTTTTTTTTTTTAATGTTCAGATCACAAACTTTTCAGAAGATAGTTTTCAATAAGTCCTATTTCATTTATTTCACATCCAGAATATCTATAATAACCTATAGTCCTTCTATCTATTCATTATTCATTACTTTTTGTGTAAGAAACTTTTCAGAAAATTAACTAAGGAGATGGTTTTCAATAAGTCGTGTGTGTGTGTGTGGTTTTTTTTTTTTTTATTTATTTTTTTTTTTTTTTTATTTATTTATTTTTTTTTTAAACAACAACTAGAACATCTATAATAACCTAACCTTTCTATCTATCCCTAGGGCGAGAATCCCATCTACAAGCAAGCCACATCAACCTTCAAGAACCCTATGTATGGAGGAGGCAAATAGGACCTTCTTCCCCTCACTCCCTAACCTCAACCTCAAGTGTTAGATCTGAACCCTCAAGGAACACCTAAGAGTATTTCCCTCCATACATAGGAAGGAATTACAGTATGGAGTATCAGCCTGGAGTCTATCCCACCCACCCACCCCCCACTCCCACCCCTTGTGTTCTGTTAGTAGTAAAGTAACGTTATTTGATTCTATTTTTATTTATTTTATTATTATTTGATTTGATTTTTTAATATTTTTATTATTTTGTTTTATTTATTTATCTTTATTTTAGTGGTCCATGTTTATTTTTTTAACATTTTTAATACAGCACTTCTTATTACTCATATATACTCATTCTATATTCATATTTAACCATTTTTAACACCCCATTTTATCCATCCATCCAACCAACCGTGTTTTAATTAACGAGTAACTTTGTGAGTAAGCAAGTAAGTGTTATATGCTTTCCCGTCATTAGTGTGGGTGGTCGTTAAGCTCGTTAAACCACCACTAATGAACCTTTGAGTTTGTGTAATGATATAGGAAGGTAGTGAGTGACCTAAGGATAACTCTGCTGGCTGACCTGACCAGTGTGACATGTGCCAACCTGGTTTGTGTGTACGTATGTGTGTGTGTACTTGTATTTTAGGTGTGTGATTGTAATTGCGTAAAGTGTATGTGTATTTTAAATGTGTTAGGTGTGTGTGTGTGTGTATTTTAGGTCTGTGTGTGTGCGTGTATGTTGATGTATTTTAGGTCTGTGTGTGTGCGTGTATGTATAAGTGCATTTTAGGTGTGTGTGTGTGTGTGTACGAGTGAGCATTTGTTGTCTGCCTTTGTAGTGTAATGCTGTCAAGTCACTGTACATATTATTAAGTTCTCATACAGTGCTTTAAATGAGTAGTAGTTTAATGATACTTAATGATAATATTGTTTCTCTATTTTCAATGCATAGTCAGTCAGGTTTAGAATAGAATGATCAAAAAAATATATAGCAGTTTAAAACAATAGGATGAATTATGGATAGTTTACGAAGCTTTACTAATCATTAAAAAAGTTTATGTTAGCGAGTCACTGCTTAAATTTATATAAAGATGACTTGAACAGGCATTTGAAATAGGGTTACAGTGCCTTGGTCTCACACTCAGTTAAGTACAGGAGCAACAGTGCCAGTGCCAGACACACACACTTGGCACTCCTAAAGGGAAGCCACAAGTCAGGTTTGAGGAAAATTTGTCATTATCTGAAGTGTGTTTGAATGCAGGCAAAGGTGCTGATTATAATAGTATTCTTGAGTATATCTATATTTTTTATGAAGTGTCAAGAGTTGATAGGTGACCAAAGTTTGTCTTGTGATGGAAAGGTTACAATCATAGACAGTTACTTAATGTATTTACAGTATTCTCACACCATGTTTGTAAGTGTAATTGCACACCTTTCTCAGGAGAGGCTGAGCATAAAAGTGGCTTAACTGTACAACTATTTAATAAATTAATTAATATATATGCTTATATTATTTCTAGATGGTAATGGCAGTAAAATCAACTGTTTAGTAGAAATCAAAAGTTTATTTCAAAATATTAAAGATACACTACATATTCTTATAAATTGAGGTTCTACTATAAAAAATTGATTTGTTTTGAATTGGTAGCGTGGTCCAGCTTGGTGTGGGGATCAATGCTACGTCAATACATCATGCATTGGATATAATGTATGGAAGCCTTCACTGTATGGTGGAGTGTCACATTATATACTATTAATTCATCCAAAATTACAAATTGTCGTAAAATCTTTATAGTGTCACTTCACATTCACTTCCTATCTCACTCCTTAAATTATCTATTAATATACCCAAATACCTTACTCTGAACATCTCTCATTATCTTCAGCCAAATCTTCTTTCATATTCTAGTCCTTATATGTAATAAAATATACATATGCATACCAGAATTCTCCATGGTTCCACTAAATACTTGAAGAACCTAACCTTAATGTAAGTTGGTTTTCAGCACATCGCTACACAACTTACACAACATACAATCGTACTTCATCAAAAATACATTCAATACAATCTACAATCTACACACGAGTCATCTCAAGGCACATGAGGGAAGGCATCTGTGTTGCTGCTGCAGGGACGGCACAACTTGGCATAACAGGAAGACCTAAGGTTACCATGGAGTTATAAAATGTATCTTTAGAGTAATCAAATCACACTTCATAAAGTTAACTTAATTAAAATCAAATTGTGAAACCTTAACAACTAAGGTGATACAAACAATATAAACAATTCATCAATGAGATTATACTAAAACTTTTACCAGTTTCCAAGAACACTATTTGTTCTCTCTCAGGATATGTTCTTTCTGGTTTTTGGTCTCATTATAATGAACAAAATGTAATTTGGAATCAGAATTGTAAATATGTTTATACTTATAAATTAAAATGAACACAAAAGTTAAATTAACTCATAAAATACAAGAAGTGCTTTGGAACATAAGAATTAAAGTACTGCGTGTAAACTTAATATAGCAACTTGTCGGAACTCTTGTATTAAATTACTATTGAAAACTAACATTCAATAGGAACTTGACGCATCAATAAATTCAACAAACATTATAACACCTCCCGACGTCAACAATAAAAAGAACACAACAATTCGGACAAATCACTATGCGGCACACACGGGCCGACCAGATCATAACAATAATATGAATGTATTTAGTAAGCACCAAAGTCTACAGGCAAAATCACTTACAATACTACTAGCTAATGTAGTCTTAATGCAGGTTGTACTAAGACTTTACTAAACTAGCAGGCTGGTCCCCTCAGGAAGGCACTTGGGTTCAGCGAGAGAAAGTTCCACACAACTTGTCACAAAAATTAACTCCTTACGACAACTTCTTGGTTTTCTTCAGTGGTGGAGGCATCGGTTTGGTCTCCTCTCCTGTCACTTTATCCATATCCACAAAGTTAATCACCTCATCTTCCTTGTCTCCTTTCTCATCTTTCTTCTTGGCGTTCCTTTTGCGGGAGGTGGGAGTTTTCTTCTTGTCATTCCATTCTAAGTGCTTGAGGATGTGCTTCTCTAGGGCGCCTTTGGAGTTAGTGCGATAGCTGCAGAGGTCACAGGAGAAGCTACGTTCGCCAGTGTGCTGTTTCATGTGGATGTAGAGCTGCGACTGGTATGGGAACACCTTATTACACTGCTGACACTTAGGGAGTTTGAGAGGTCCGACGTTAAATGGCTTCCCGTTGCGTAAGATCATGTTGTCAATGCTCATGTCTTCGTGCGCTTGTAGGCAGTGGATGATGATGTTAGCGCGCGCCCATTCCCGGTGACTGCACTCCATACACGAGAAAGGCGCCACGTCAGTGTGTTCTTTTTTCTTGTGGTGTTTCATGTGGTAGTTATCGGCGAACACCTCATTGCAATGCTCACACTTAAACTCTCGCTGCGGCATGTTCAGCTCCACATGACTCACTGCACCGTCAATCCCCACAGTACGGAGGAGGATGCGAGGGTTGGGTGCGTCCTTATGCTTCCGGTGGACATGATCTCGCACCGTCATCTTACTTGTCGCAAAGAACGGGCAGAGGCTACATCCGAAAGGCTTAATACCGGTGTGTGAGCGCATGTGGACTTTGTATTTCCAAGTGTCGTGGAATACTTTGAAGCAGTCTGGGCAGGTGATGACCATGCGTCGGGAAGGTGCCGGTTTCTTGGACATGGTCACTATGAGGTGGACCTTACACCCATCACCGTTGTCTAGGGATTCAATGTGTGCATTGGGGTGTTTCTCCTTGATGTGGTTGACAAGGTCAGTCTTGTGGGTGGCTTTGAGTCCACATGCGGCACACTCGAACCGCTTGCGTAAGATGTTCCGTCGCTTCTTGGCAGGAGTAGGAGATACACCCTCGAGATTTTCCTCCTTGTCTTCCTTGTCCTCTTTGTCATCCTTGTCATCCTTGTCCTCTTTGTCATCCTTGTCCTCTTTGTCATCCTTCTCCTCTTTGTCATCCTTGTCCTCTTTGTCATCCTTGTCCTCTTTATTATCCTTGTCATCCTCCACCTCGACAACCTCCGGGTCTTCAGTGGACACATTCTTCTCCTCTGTCTTCCTGCGGTTCTTGGGGACGTATTTTGGCCTTGGTTCATCTGAGTGTACTATCAGGTGCACCGAGGTCATGTGCCGCATCATGTGTTCCCGGTAACTGGTGGAGAAGTTACACACATCACATACGTACGGCTTCTCCCCAGTGTGGCAGCGGACGTGGCGCTCCAACGAGTACTTACTGGTGTAGATGCGGTCACACATGGCGCAAATGTAACGCATCTTGTTGCTAGCGTCACGGCCCAGCGCCACACCATCCTCCATCATAACCTTACGAGGGGTGTGCTTGGTGATCAGCTCGTCAAGGTCAACCTTAAGCTCGTCTAGAGAGACTGGCTCATTCCGCTCCTTCTTGATGACGTGCTGCTTGATGATGTGGCTCTTCAGCTTCTCTGGGTTGACCGAGTTGAAGTTGCACACGCGACACTCGTACAGCTGGTTCTCGTGTTCCATAAGCATGTGTTTCCTCTGGAAATAGCGGTTCGGAAACCATTGGTCGCACACCTTGCACTTGAAACTGTTCTTCTGTTCCTGGAATGGATGAAACGTGGGTCTAGGTGAGTGTGTGTGCGCATGTATGTGTGTAGATCAATTTAGTGTAATAATATAACACAATAATTTCCTACCCCTCCCCCCCCACCTTACCTTAGGCTGTGGAGGTGTTGTCTGCAGTATCTTAGTTCCCATGGGGGTGAAGGTTCTGAAGTCCCCCCCATCACGGCTGTCTTCCCCCGGGGACCCCATCTGGTTAGGCTCCCCCCCAATCACCCCACCCCTGCCCCGGTCATCCTCATCATCATCGTCATCATCATGATCAGACACCTGGGTCACCGTTATAGGACTTTCATCTTCATCATCTATATCAATTTCCATAACCTTGTCATTTTCATTGTTTTTCTCAGCTTCTAAATCCACTACTTCCTCTTCTTCTTTTTCTTCTAAATCTATTACTGCTGAATCTTCCTTTTTGTCTTCCTCTCCTGCCTTCTCTTCCTCCTCCTTCTCCTCCAAGACTTTAGCTCCTCTTGTTTGCCTCTTCCCTCGGGTAGTGGCGCGGCGACCCCCTCCCCGGGCACCTCCCTTCCCCCCCTTACCCTTCTTCTTGTTGTCTGGGGCTGTTGGTGGCGACTTTTTATTATTATTGTTGTTATTATTATTATTTGTTGTTGTTGTTGCCGTTACTGTCTCCTTTTCATCGTTGTTGTTGTTGTTGTTGTTGTTGTGACCTTTACAAGGCTGGGTCAACGTTATAGGACTTTCATCTTCATCATCTATATCAATTTCCATAACCTTGTCATTTTCATGGTTTTCCTCAGCTTCTAAACCCAATATTTCCTCTTCTTCCTTCTCTTCTAAATCTATTACTGCTGTATCTTCCTTTTCTTGTATCAATTCTTTCATAGTTTTGTCTTCCTCTACTGCCTCCTCCTCCAAGACTTTAGCTCCTCTTGTTTGCCTCTTCCCTCGAGTAGTGGCGCGGCGACCCCCTCCCCGCGCACCTCCCTTCCCCCCCTTACTCTTCTTCTTGTCTGGGGTTGGTGGTGGCGACTTTTCATTATTATTATTATTTGTTGTTGTTGTTGCCGGTACTGTCTCCTTTTCATTGTTGTTGTTATTATTGATGGGACCTTTACGAGCCTTCTTTCTTGGGCTTCTCGTTCCTGCTGCTGCTGCTGCTGCTGCTGCTGTTGTTGTTGTTGTTGTTGTTGCTACAGTCTCCTCACCATCCTCTTTCAGCTTCCTCTTCCTTGGACTCTTAGTAGGACTCTTAGTAGGACTCTTGATAGGACTCATGAATTGTTGAATGGTGAGCTGTTTACGGGGGGAAGAGCTTCTCTTCTTTTTGTTCCTTGCAGCCATCCTCCTTCCTCCTTCCTCCCACCTAAACACAAGGAAGAGAGAGAGAAGACGTTATAGCAGTGTATACAAAATCAAAAAGATCTGGGAAGAAATGGATTGATTGAGATGATCTGTTTGTGTGGTATGATTAGGTAAGTACACATACATACATACATACATACATACACATATAGATGTATACAGGGGAAATAAGTATGATTAATATTGTGTTGTTAATAATAG
Source organism: Cancer borealis (assembly GCA_036785275.1). Taxonomy (NCBI): domain Eukaryota; kingdom Metazoa; phylum Arthropoda; class Malacostraca; order Decapoda; family Cancridae; genus Cancer; species Cancer borealis. The sequence goes on from JAXIVD010001207.1 coordinate 77,007, forward strand.
GTTAGGTTGTATTAGGTTTAGGTTAGGTTAATTAATTTCAATAGGTTAGGTTAGATTAGGTTAATTGATTATAATAAGTGTATATTTCTATCATAACTATTTAGAAGGAATAATACGAGGAAACATCAGAGTACACTAAACAAATATTAATATAACATCATTAGTATAAGTTAAGTTATACAAAAGATCCGTGAGATGCTATTAGTAAGATTTACCATTTTATCTATTCCAAATTACAACAACAATATTCACGTGATGACAAAAATAAATAAATAAATAAAATAAATCCACGGGGTTTGGCGTTTTCTTACCAAGGTAGAAACAGCTGTGTGACCAACGTAGAGTGTGGATTTAAACCTTAAATACCATATTTTACCGACACACAGCTATTGTCAACATGTACTAGGATACTTAAGGTAATTGTTAGTCTAAAGGTTAAGACTGGAAGGTGTTTACAAGGTGGTTATAATTGGAAAAGTATTGAAGAGACTCACCCCAACGTAGTAAACAAGGCACTAAAATGGCGGGTACGGAACGTAGATTATACTCCTCACATCAAACTACGTCTTCTATATCTCTTAGACTTCACTTGAATAATGTTTTAAAGTGTTAGTATAAAAGTTATTTGGTGCACTATTTTTTATATTAAGAGGAATATTGGTATCAACTTATATGTTAAGCAGGGGAGTGTATGTATTTAAATAAGTGTTGACTTTATTCTATTCATGGTTTAATTCGCAATGGTATGTTTAATTATATTGTTTAAATTAATAATAAGACATTTTTATGTGAATTAAACGCTAAAAAATGGTGTGTTAGTATAATTATACATTGTTGTGATACCGTAAAAGTGACCAAAAATATTAAGCTGGGAGGCGGTATACATATAAACAATCTTTTCACATTTATTCTATTAATCATCGAAGCTAAATAAAACAATTAATAAATTAGTATAGTAAAAATAAACTATAAATCAATGAATATATAGTGAACCTTATAGAAGTGTATCTTATATAGCATGGCGTGACGTCACTCCTTCATCACACCGCCACCATGTCGAAGAGAGGTGAGCAAGACGACCTTATTTTACCCAGCTTTATCACCTTCATCTGAGTATTTATACACACAATGGCGATACAGAACCATACTATAACACCTCAGAAACAAAATGTAGTGTGTGTGTATGTTGTGTTGTGTGTTAATGGCGTAGAAAACATGTATATATGTGTACCTCTGAAACCATAACACATACACGGACACAAGATAGGATGGAAATATTTCAGTTGTATTGTTTTCTTAAAGTTTGTGGAGGAAAGTGTGTGTTTATTATAGTGTTTCTGGAGTAGGTGTTATAGTGTGTGTATGTGTGGAAGAAATTATGTTACATTTGATAACTTTGGTTTTTAGTTTAGTTAAGTTTGAGTTTTTAATAATTATGATAAAAATGTATATTATTATAATGGAATGTAGGTTATAGTGAATATTATAGTGTATAGTAGTGTTAGTTGCTATTTAATGTTATAGTTCATTTACATTGCAGTTATAACGAACATTATGGAAGTGTGGAAATAATAATAATGAATTAATATTAGTCAGGTTAGGTTAACATAGCTTTACTGTCACCGAAATACATAGATCAGGTTAATTGTATAGGTAATAGAGTAAATTAGCACACCATGAGGCTGGTGGTAAGGTAAGATAATCACAGGTAATAACACGTGGGTAGAGGAAGAAGGGGAGGGGGGGAGGTTATAGAGGTTGGGATAGGCCGTTAGGGTATGTAGATTGTGAGGTTAGGTTAGGTAGGTTATTAAGTTAGATTATGTAGGTTGTTAGGTTAGTATATGGAGGCAAAATTAGATAGGTTAGGTAAAGTTAGGTAAGTCTTGTTAAGTTAGTTTAGGTTATATGCCTAAGTTAGGTTAGGTTATGTAGGTTATTGAGATCATTGTGTGATATATATTAGTCAGTCCTTGTTTAACCTTCATGTTTTCCTTCCCCTCACCATGACTAACTGACTATATCTGTTTCCTTCCCTTACAGGACGTGGAGCCTCGTCTGGAGGGAAATTTCGAATTTCCCTCGGCCTGCCTGTAGGTGCGGTTATGAGCTGTGCCGACAACACGGGTGAGTGGTGATGGTGGTTGTGGTGGTGGTGTTCTAAGAGTGAATGAGGATAAGGTATAATAATTATTCTCTCTTTCTCTCTTATAAGGTGCAATTTTATACATATTACTCTTAAGTTCTCTGAGTGTAGGTTAGGTTAGGTTATTACTCTGTAAAATGCATGTTTACGGCACTTCATAAAGCCCGTTGAAAGAATTACTAATATTGACGACAGATTTTTCCAAGTAAAACCTAATACGTACATGATGGTGGTCGCTGCGGTGATAGTAATTGTATGATATAAACTGCATCACACATTTCATTAAAGGTTTATATACAATGGAAATCCACACTACTCATTATTATTATAAGGTACTTTGATGAAAGTATTGAATTGGCGTGTTTAATGGTGTTAAATTGGTGTATCTTAATATTGTCAGGTTGCTGTATTATGATGATATTAAGTTGTTGTTTTTTAATGATCTTATTAAGTTGTGTTTTGATGATCTTATTCAATTGGTGTATTTTGATATCAAGGTCTTAAGTTTTTGTGTTTTTTAATTATATTCGGTTAGTTGGTTTTGATGATATTATTACTTTGCCGTGTTATTAATGATCTATATGAGTTGTGTGTTTTGTTGGTGTTGTTCTCCCGTAATGAGTGTGTGTGCTTGCTTTGTAGGCGCCAAGAACCTGTACATCATTGCTGTGCAGGGCATCAAGGGTCGCCTCAACCGTCTGCCCGCCGCTGCTGTGGGGGACATCGTGGCCGCTACTGTTAAGAAGGGAAAGCCTGAACTCAGGAAGAAGGGTTAGTACTCTCTACTTACCTCTACCTCTGTTTTATCATTATCTATATATATTCTTCCCTTTTTTTTTGGTCTTATCTGCATTACCTTAATCTACATCTTTCATTCCTTTTCATCTGTTCTTCATTTACTCAGTTGATTGCATTCCATATATTTTTTAGAGATTCAGATACACACGTTTTCTCAATCCTTTCATAAAACAACAACTCTCTTCCCTTATAACTCCCTCTATCATCCATTCCTCCTCCTCATTCTCCCCAAATCTTACCCTTCCCTCTCCTCTCTCCACAGTCCACCCTGCTGTAGTAGTGCGGCAGAGGAAGCCTTACCGCAGGAAGGATGGCGTCTTCATCTACTTTGAAGACAACGCAGGAGTCATCGTAAACAACAAGGGCGAGATGAAAGGTGAGACGGATAGATATGTTTATTGATGTATTTATTATTATTTATTTTTATAGACTAGTAGGCATGGAAAGTATGTAATGAGTGTGTATATTGTAGTGGTTGTATTATTGTTATATTGAGACAGTGTTCCTTAAGATGGCTTGGCCTCACAGAAAGCATGAATATGAGAATAAGGATGGTGTAAGATAGACTAATTAACCTAACACACACCTATTATGACCTCTGTGTAATTAGACTTGTACTGAATATTAAGTTGATAATTCTTTATATAATACTCATACTACAGTGATTAATTTAACGTAGTTTTGGCCGTTTTTCTTATTTTACGTTTTGGATCAGCCCTAAGCCTTACCACACCTTTTGGTGTGTGTGTGGGGTTCTTACAAAGCCGTAAGTTGTATAAAAGGTGTCTTAGTCATTCTTAAAAGTGTGTGAAAGCAACAGTTATTTAGGAAAGTGTAACATTGATTTATTTTTTGACACCAGTTAGGTTAGTTAGTGAGTTTGAGTTCGTTGTCAATATCTATTCGGGATACAGAAGGAAGACTAACTGATAAGGATAAGGAAGGAAGGTGGAAAAATAACCACCAACTAACTGTCTGTGTCCTGCCCTTGTTAGGAAAGTACAATTAATTTATTTTAACACCACAGCTAATTAGTTATCAACAATCTAAGGATAAAGAAGAAAGGTGAAACTGTATTTACACTATTATTAACTATGTCTTATCTGCCCTCCCCCCCCTCCCCCCCCAGGGTCAGCCATTACTGGACCCGTGGCTAAAGAGTGTGCCGATCTCTGGCCCAGGATCGCCTCTAACGCTGGTTCCATCGCCTAAGTAGAAGAATAAAAAAAAAAAAAAAGTTCAATCTGGTCTCCATCTCCTTCTGATATTTAGTTATTAAGGAAGATAATTGAAGGTAGGATGGCATTAATATTTGGTATGATAGTACTGTATGTTTATCTCTATATATATGGTTTGAAAATGGGTAGGTAAGATAAGGTGTTGGTTCAGGGGGGCTTTTCTCTCTCTCTCTCTCTCTCTCTCTCTCTCTCTCTCTCTCTCTCTCTCTCTCTCTACCTTGTCTTTATAGGAGAGAATACATTGATTCCTAGACCACTCTGTTCTTCCTCTACTCTACTTAAAGGATATATATATAGATAAACATAAAAGTAGCAATTAGTTTATAAGTTGCATGATTATCGTTATTTTTTATATTACAATTCATAGTAGTTAGGTTGTATCCACACACGCACATACACGAGCAATGAGGTATAACAGGAAATATAAAAAGCACAATCATGACCACCCCCACCCAGGCCAAGCCAAGCCACCCATTCCCAAGGTTTGCTTAGGTGAAGTGACAAAAAGAGTGAAAGAGAAATTTACACTAAAAGGCAAACCACCTCACTCCAATGACTGCACGATCTGGTAAACATACATACATACATGATTTCAAAACGTACACAATACCAACGATCACCACCACCTCATCAGCTGACCATTGTTGTGATAGTGAGTTTAAGAAATGCTTGTGTATATACTATAGTAGTAACCGATCACTAGGAAATGAGTGTATGATTTTAACGAATAACACAGTAAGTAGTAATTATTAACCTATCATTACTGGTGTTAATTGATGCTGAGTAAATAATTTAGCTATTACACCCAAAATTGTTTAGTTAAAGTAAATATATAAGGGAAATGAAGTAAGTTTAATTAGTGGCGGACTGCAAGTGAAGACAAGATGAGACAGTCGCACTCTCGCTTGTTGGAGAAAGTTTGATTTACTCTTTCAACCTTCACTGGCCTTTCTTCGCTCCAGCTTCCAAGTAATGTACCTCTGTGTGTGTGCATGTGTATGTGTGTACTTAAATGAAAGTATATCCAGTTACAAATCATAGTATACAAGATGGTAACACGATATCAATTCCTGCTCCTACACACACCTCTGCTAACCTAACCCAAACTATGATATTCCCTCAATGTAGCATCAAGTATTTATGGTATAGGTGATAGTAATAGTAGTAGTAATAATATATACTTTATTTTGTCTTTTTGTGTAGTAGTAGTCAAGGAAGATATTTTGGGAGGTAGAGGAGAGAGGGGGAAAGTCTGTTGTTGTCTGTGATTCTTCTGTCATCATTATAGTCGTAGTATTTCAAATATCATTATTAATAGTAGTGGTGGTGGAAAGTACTACAGATGCTATCAATCTCTCTCTCTCTCTCTCTCTCTCTCTCTCTCTCTCTCTCTCTCTCTCTCTCTCTCTCTCTCTCTCTCTCTCTCTCTCTCTCTCTCTCTCTCTCTCTCTCTCTCTCTCTCTCTCTCTCTCAGGTTACAACATTTCGGTGACAGTAAAAGGGAGACATGATAGAGCGAAAGGAAGGAAAAAGAGTTAAGAAAAAGCTTTTATTCTTGGTGTTGCGAAAGGATAGAAGAACAAGTCATAGTATTTTTAAAGAGTATTGAGAATAGTAGTAAGAATAGTAATAGTAACCCCCACCACACACACGCACATACTACGGTAACTTATAAAAACAAGAAAGAAAAAAAACTGGAGTAGCATGTAATATTATATCGAAGTTAACATAATTTTTTTCCGTATCTACATTTTTTTCTTTTGCCTTATCGGACGTTGACTCAGAGAAAGTAAAAGGACTTAATAAAAAAAAAAGAGTTACGTACCCTAAAATGCGTGCCTGTAGGATAAGAACTGGAGAAAGGAGGTGGTAGGAGATAGCGTACAGAAAAAAAGAATAATGTAACCTGCTGACGAGGAAGGGAAAGTAGAGGAGAGGAGGCAGTAGATGGATGGCAGTGAAGGGAGATACACGTACGTCCACACTAAAATCTCCCAACACACCCACACACACACACACACAAGTTAACCACCTACACGCACTCAAAACACACACAAAGGCTCACTATTTTAAGCCTCATCCCAAAACGCCAACCAGATGTGAAGTGCAAGGAAATATTAACTAAGAATTACATGAAGACCAGTGTTTAGCTTGCCATGGCGAGGTGTGTGGTGGTGGTGATGGTGGTAGCGGTGGTAGTGAATAGCCAAATTGTATTCAAAGATGACTTCAGGGGCGTGGGTGTATCCAGAAGACCATTAGGACATGAAGACGCCCATTTTATCCATCGAGAAGGACCTAGTGCTGTATTTAGCCTCAAAACCCTACAACCTCACAAGGAGTTCAATCGTCATCCTCATCCTCATCCTCCACATTCAAGACCACCAGTTACATTTTCCCGCCCTTCTGTAGACCACGTTTTCAGACCAAGACCTCGCCCTCCTCCACCACACCACAAGCCCCACCACAGCGGTCCCCCTCCTTCTTCACCACACCACAAACCCCATCACAGCGGTCCCCCTCCTTCCCCACCACACCACAACGCCCCTTCTTCTCCACTACATCACAAACCCCACCACAGCGGTCCCCCTCCTTCTCCACCACACCACAAACCCCATCACAGCGGTCCCCCTCCTTCCCCACCACACCACAACGCCCCTTCTTCTCCACCACATCACAAACCCCACCACAGCGGTCCCCCTCCTTCTCCACCACATCACAAACCCCACCACAGCGGTCCCCCTCCTTCACCACACCACAAACCCCACCACAATGCCCCTCCACCACCACCACACCGCAAACCCCACCACAGCGGTCCTCCTCATCCACCACACCACAAACCCCACCACAACGCCCCTCCACCACCACCACATCGCAAGAAACCAGACAGCTACACCACCACCGTCCACGAGCACAATGGAGAAGGTAATGATAGTAGTAGTAGTAGTACTAGTAGTAGTAGTAGTAGTAATAGTGGTAGTAGTAGTAGTAGTTTTCTTCACCAACTCTCACTCTTTCCCCCAACCCACCTCCCACCCCTACATCCCTCTCACCTCTCTCACCCCTCTCCTCCCCCTCATCCCAGTGCGGCAAGATGCTGTGTGTGTGTGGATGTGGATGTGTGTGTGTGGTGAAAGTATCCACTCATGCTTCTAGCCTCTACCTCTACCCTCCCCTTCCACTCTCCCCTTCCACCCTCTCCACCTCCACCACCATCACCACCACCTATGACTGTGCCATTTGGTGCTAGGTTGAGTGTATGAGGCGTGACCACATACACACACATGCACACACACACACATACACGCTTTCTTTGAGTGTGTGTGTGTGTGTGTGTGTGTGTGTGTGTGTGTCAGTGGATGCATTATTCATATATTACGATATCCTTTTTAATGTGTCACTGATGTAGGTGAGTAATAGTTAGCTTTTTTTTTTTACTTCTTAGAAAACGGATGTAGAGTGGTATTTACCGTTTCTCTCTCTCTCTCTCTCTCTCTCTCTCTCTCTCTCTCTCTCTCTCTCTCTCTCTCTCTCTCTCTCTCTCTCTCTCTCTCTCTCTCTCTCTCTCTCTCTCTCTCTCTCTCTCTCTCTCATTTGTCTTCGTTATTCATATTATTTTATTTTTTTGGCTATTTTATATACATTAATTCATCATGTTATTTCAATTGCTGTTATTATATATATATATATATATATATATATATATATATATATATATATATATATATATATATATATATATATATATATATATATATGATTAGCGTTGTAATCAGTATAGTCACGAATTGCTGCCGCAAGCTAACTACTGTAGGCTACTTGCAAGATTTCTTAAACTATATTAACTATATCATTATTGTATGTTCAGTCGTTATTGCTGCGTAATGGTGCAATTGACTATATTTTTTATTCTAATTTTGTACTATTATTACAGAGAGAGAGAGAAAAAAAAGAAGTTTTTGTTTATATGTGTATGAAAGTTTTGTTTTTGTTAATATATATATATATATATATATATATATATATATATATATATATATATATATATATATATATATATATATATATATGCGAGAGATATGCTATGTAGCTTCAAGGTATCAATCATATTACTTTTTTTTTCTCTCTCTCTCTCTCTCTCTCTCTCTCTCTCTCTCTCTCTCTCTCTCTCTCTCTCTCTCTCTCTCTCTCTCTCTCTCTCTCTCTCTCTCTCTCTCTCTCTCTCTCTCTCTCTCTCTCTCTCTCTCTCTCTCTCTCTCTCTCTCTCTCTCTCTCTCTCTCTGGAAGACACCCACGCCTTGAAATATATGATATAACAAAAGCATATCTATTTTCTCTTCATTTTCTATTCTGTATCATTATCATCATTATCATTATCAATATCATTATCATTATTATTATTATTATTATTATTATTATTATTATTATTATTATTATTATTATTATTATTATTATTATTATTATTATTATTTCATTAAGTTTCTGCTTTATCTTAGGTCCAGGAGGATGTCAGACCAAGGAAGGATTTTACTTCGCTGGACAGACTTGGTATCCTAAGGGCTGTAGACGGAGAAAATGCATCCACTTTAGAGGCAAATTCTTCACGGAGACGGATTCGTAAGTCTAATTTATTACTATTATTATCATTTTTTATCATTATTATTTTTATTGTTGGTATTATTATCATTATTCCTCCTTCCTTCCTTCTCTCCTTTGGCAGCTGTGACTCTGAGATCTTCAATACCACGTACAGATGTGTAATTCAAGTAGACACGACAGCTGATTTCCCTCGCTGCTGCCCGACGTACCGCTGTAATCCTGACAACCTGGGCAACTCCGTCTAGCCTCACATCTTACAGAAAATACAGAAGATAAAAGAGTGCATGTATTTCTCCCTCTTGACCTATTAATATATTCGTGCTAAGTCATCTTCCATCTATTTTTTAAGTCTCCCGTAAAATAGCTTTCTCTCTGATATGTTTTTCTTGGTGACTATTTTCAGCATTATAAATTTACTTCATTGAATATTATCTTACTGGTAAAAATAAGTTAATAATGAATCTCCAAATTTAGTTGGGTGAAATGTAACGTATCTTCTGGTAGAAATATTTTAATAAGTAGATATATGGATATGTTGGATCTTAATTTGACTAGTCTATTCGCTTCTCTTTTTTTTTTAACAGTAGTTGTCTAGATTGTTATTATTGCTTTTTTCTGTTTGTTATTTAACGTGTGTTGTGTGTATAATGCTAATTTTAATAAGAACTTGCCATAATAGTGTTGGAATTTAATTTAATGATATATTTAGTTCAGTTCAGCTTTCTTCTTTTCTATTACGTGGCTTAACCATCTAATGTGTGTGTGTGTGTGTGTGTGTGTGTGTGTGTGTGTGTGTGTGTGTGTGTGTGTGTGTGCTTAGGCTTGTTAGTTTATTTAATAACTTAACACTAGCTGCAGATATTATTTATTTGTAGGCAAACATTTCTTCCTCATCCATGGATCTGTTTTTAAAGAAATGAAGGTTTTTTTAAGCTACTATTTTTGTTTCATTTCCACTGTAAACTATATAATTACTCGCTTTCCTTCTCTCAACCTCCCTCCATTTCCCTCCTTCCTTCCCTCCCTCTCTCCCCCTCGTTTCCCTACTTCCTACCTCAGTCACCGTGAAATTCAGAGAGAGGAGGAGGGTGCAGCTGCTATGGAAGTGGATATTACCTTCTATATCGTCTGAGAGAAAGGTTTTTATATCTATTGGTATCGTATTATAAGGCGTGTATAAAATATTATAAGTAGAGGAATAATGAATATGTTACTGGTATATTATGAAGGAATTAGGTGTGTATGTATCTATTACGTAGTTTGAATTACTTGTTGTTGTGGTGGTGGTGTGGGGGGGAGGTATCTGACCGCTGATTTGACCATCTCTGACCTGACCGCCTCTGATCTAGCTGACCTTCCTTGGGTATTATTGTCAGCAACATGCCTTGGGTCGAGGAGTGCCCGGTAGTAATTACGAAATGCCCCACAAAGATGATAACAGGGATTACCTCGTTACGAAAGCAGACACGTCAATATCCGGTGGACAGGTCAAAAGCCGAGCAATGACAAGGCGGGTGACTGGTTTTAAAAGGGAGAGGGAGGGGGAGCGTGTGACTAGGAATTATCAACTTTTTTGTCTGTAATGCTGAGAGAAATGACCAAGAATTAAGTTATACATCTTTTTTTCTTTTTCTTTTTTATTTATTTATTATTCTTTTTAGGTTAGCTATTTGGTGACTATAAGAATATTTCTTAAAAATACTTCATAGTGGT